>CANXYI010335232.1:0-10323 GCA_948208565.1 Hura crepitans | reverse complement strand
TTAGACGCCCACTGGATGGGTTGACCGATCAACTAGGGACTCAGCAGCTGTTAGGTAGTCGGTCCCGTGAGACCCACTGCCAGGTGCAAGTGTAGCCGCTTAGGTTCAATAGGGAACCACTGCACTACAGGATATATTATCGTGGCCTTGAGATGGTTCTCGGACCAACCTCAAGCATACCACTCCCTGTATATATATTTATATCCACGGGTACAGAAATGGAGTCAGGCCATTTCTGTCATTCGCTCCCGATACAGGCATGGTAGGTGCAGCTACCTAGGTCCTTAAAGTGGGCCACTACACAATGTATATTCCCTTTTATCCAGTGTTTTAAAGTGATGTCTATCTATCATGGGCCTAAAAACATAATTAAGTTAATCGTAATAAGAAGTACAGTCTTTAAATGGCTAGAAGGATAACTATACCTAAAAAGTAATTAAGTCAATGATAATCAGAACTTCAGACTTAAAATGATCAGTAGAGTAATTATATAAAGGCAATGCATGTAAATGGCTTAGGAGGGTAATTACAGTTAGGTAATACAGATTTGCATGTGAACTTGCATTGGTATGTATAAATGACATGGGCCTATAAGTTGATTAAATTAACAACAATAGGAACCTCAGGGTTTAAAGGTCTAAAAGAGAAAACATGTTAATTGATACAGGTTACATGTATAAAATGGCAATTGTGTGCATAATTGACATAGTTGGTTTGGTATATTCCACCACTAAGTTTTATACTCGGCGTATCGGTGTTTCGATGCGCAGGTCATAGACAGAGGGGCCCATAGCATCAGATGAGGAGCACAATGTAGCTGAGCATGTGTCTTTTTGGTATCTTGCTTTTCTTTTTTTTATAAGATGTATAGGTGTGCACTCATATACTAGTAGAGATAGGTTGTATATGTGAAACTACAACATCATGCATATACAGGTATAGGTTGTATGCTTTGGATCACAGTATCATATATATAAATGATTGTTGTTTGAATGCATGACGATTGGTGGGTCTCTGACCCTGTGATTGAGTGCTGTTGATTGAATGACTGTGATTTGGAGGACTAGAGGGTCCAATGGTGTATGTGAAGGTTATATATATAGTTTAGAAGTGATTTTCTTACAGGTTTGAATTTGGGTTAGATGGCTGCCCGAATATTAGGAATTTTCTGGTAGCGCCTGACGGTGATACTCCTGGATTACAGGCATACGGTTATAGGAGAGTAACACACCTTATCGGTCCAGGTAGGACTGGCCAAAATTGGCTTAGAATGGCATGTTTATGAGTACACTTGAGTTTATGGCATGTGTATGTGATTAAGAATGTCATTATAAGTCAATGCCTGGAAATTTAGTCCACTTTTTTCTAAGTACCCATGAGTAAACCATGACCTATTGGCATGAAATTCAAGTTGAATAAAGTAGTAGTTAAAAGAGTTGAAATGGCTAAATTGTTGGCATGAAATGGCTATGGAATTTGTTAAGTATGTGACTTATTAATATAGTGATATACACCTTAAAAATGTGCCTTGAAATGGCTAGAAAGATATAGACTAAAACATGTAAAAAGGTTTGAAACAATGACTTAAAAGTGACATCAAGTAAGCTAATAAATTAAACCTTAGTTGTGCCTCTAAAAGGATGGAATTAAACCATGTTTTGGCCTTGGAATTGGCCCAATTAAATATGGCAATTGTGCCTAGATTTTAGCCATGGAGTTGGCCCAATTTTAGTGGCTTCAATGCTTATGTTTTTGCCATGAACTTGGCCTAGTTATAGTTGGCCTAATGCCCTATAAAATACTAGAAAGAAACTTAAAAAATGAGCTTAATTTGGACGTAAAATAGTCCCAAAAAAAGTGATTTTAAAAGTGGTCAAAATGACCTACAACTGTCCAGTTGACCTCTACCTGAATCAAAATGTTACTAGACTAGAAAGTTAACTTTTTAGTGGAAATGCCCTAATAAAGCATAATATAAGATAACATAAATTTTGGTAGCAATAGGCTTAAAAATTATTTTAGGAATTTTACTCGGTTGAGCCAAAAAAAGTCTAAACTAGTCTGAATAAAATTTTAAGGTATAAGATAAAATTTTTATCTGTCTATTTTTAAAACTCAAATATTATAAGAATAATTTTGGCTAATAAATAAAGTTAAATTGATCTACTTGGCCCATTGGTTTGACACTCACTGGATGGGTTGACTAGTTAACTTAGTGTTTTGCAACTATTAATCATTAGTGACTAGAGAGGACTACGGACTGATCCCTATTATGTCACCAAGTTATTGATGGTATTCATTAGTGACTGGAAAGGTCTACAAACTAATCTCTATTATGTCACCCAGTTATTGATTGTATTCATTGGTGGCTGGAGAGGTCTACGGACTAATCTCTATTATGTCACCTAGTTCTTAATGATCATTTGTGACTAGGGAGGCTTACGGGCTAATCTCCATTATGTGGCATAGTTACTTTGTTGTTGTTGGGGAGGCATATAAGTTAATATCCATTATGCCACATAGTTACTTTTATTGTGTCTAGGGAGGCTATGACTGATCTCTATTATGGCATACATGCTAGTGCAGCAGCATAGGTCTAGAATGAGGACTACTGTACCAGCTTATTTTCCCTTTAGAACTAGTGTCTTAAAGTGTTGTCTTCCCAGTTAAGCCAAAGAATTAAATTAAGTAAATAAATAGACTGATTATGAACATAAAAATTGAGCATAAGGGAATAGTATTTCCCAAGTTCTTTTAAGATGCAATCTAAAGAGTATTTTAGATATTTTGCATAAATGTGCCAGGTCAATTATAGTGAAATAAGTTAAGTAATAAGTAGGATAAACATATAAGATGAAGTTTAAGCTTATTTGAAGGACTTTTTCTCAAAAAGTAATAAAAACACAGTGAAAAAGGGGTATTTTAGGAATTTTCACCTATGAGAAGATTAAGTAATCCTCATAAAATATGCATGTTAAAAATGATAGCCCTCCTTTTAAATGATTTATCTGAGTCAAAAGTACTGTTTTAAACTTTAAAAACACCCTAGGGGTATTTTAGTTAATTGGCACCCCAATGTATAATTAAGTTATAAAATCAAATAAAATTATTCTTAAACTACCTAAATAAATTAATAATATTATAACATGATTAAATTACTTTAAGTTCACCACTGAGTATATGATATACTTAGCATGCTAATTTTGGTGTATAGGTACACTAGAGTAGGACTTGCCTTATAAAACATGACGATAGTGGTTTAAAGGACAAAGGTGAATACTTTGGATGAAAATATTATGCAATTAGATATCCATGTACTTAGGTGGGAAGTGGGTAGAAAATGTATTTAAGCTTCAAAAATGTAATGTCATTAAGTGAACATGACCTACTGATGTAAAATAAGTATTTATTTCGATACGCATTCTTTGGTCAATGTATGATTAAGTCATTAATGTTGATGTGAGCCTGAGACTCTATATTTATATATATGCTTTATTTAAGGCTTGAGGCTTAAGTTTGATATGTCTTAGATGATGATGATAAGTCTAGAATAGGGGACTAGATGGGTCTAGGTGTTGGGATTTTATTTATAGAAGTGTTAAACAAGTTGTTTAAAATTTTGGATTAGGACCTGGGCAGCTGTTATGCTGCCAGATTTTTAGGTAATACTTAAGTATAATTAGTTTTTCTCTATAATAATTAGATCATATTGATCCTAACCTGAATGGATTATAAAAATTGAGTGGATAGGTTTTGGAGTCTGATAGGATGATATAGAGTGAAATTAGTAAAAGCTAAATGAATGACCTTTAGAGAAATTTTAAGATGTGTGACCTAGCGAGAAATGAATTGCTTATTGGTTTCTTCAGGAATTCAGTAGGGGGTGTGACATTTAGTGGTATCAGAGTAAAGGTTCAATGTTCCTTGGTAAAGTACATGGATATCAAAAGATTAAGTTTTAATTCCAATAAACTATTATGCTGTCCGAGGCTAAGGAAATAAAGTTTTTTGTAATATAGAAATGACTGGTCTAGTTACCCAAAAGAGGGCTATAGAATCATTTGGTTTGATAATCATAGTATATAAAGAGTAGGTCCTATATCAGCATATGAACCCAACTAAACTACATAGCGACTACAGTCAAGAGTGATTGATTGATAATAGGTAGAAGAAACCCTATCTTGTTACAGTAAAAAGTAGCACATGAAAGGATCTTACCAGATTTCTAAAGTATGTTGGGAAAATTACTTTCAATGACATATATATAGAATATAAGAGATTCCTAATAAGACTAATTATAGAATTAAGGATACAGATAGCTAAACCTCAGAAAGTGGTAGTTGGTAGTGTCAGTGTTAATTGCATGTGACAAAAAGAAATAGTACTAATAAGAAGAGACCTCTTTCAGAGAAAAAGGTAGAGCACTATAGGATAGCCCAGTGTAGTACCAGATGGGTATGACATGAAAGGAGAGTTAGTTACAAGCATAGTTTTAGTCAAGGTCCTATTACTAGAGAGGGCACCAAGAGTGGATCACCCATGTGTGGCTTTTGTCAGAAAAGCACTAGGAGTAGTGCATAAGAGGTAAGTGAGAAGAATGCCTCTAATGTCATGTTAAAGGGCACCATAGAGAAAGTGTCCTCAAGGATAGATAAAGGGTGCTTAGACATAGATACATACTATTATTCCTCAAAGTAGGGGTCAAAAATAGACTAAAAAAGAGTAGTCTAATGTCAGTAAGGGTGCTAGAATTAAGGCTTGTGCTTCAGCTAGGCAATTTATTGTGAGACTGAAAAAAATGGCTATAGGACCAGATGGTATAACTAGTATTTTATTTACTTAATGTGTTAGTCTTGGCTTTGATGGACCTTGATGTAATGTCCATTTGTCTATATACTGCACCATTACAAAATAGACAAATAGGGCCTGAGTAAGTGGATACAAACATTTGAGTTAACAATCCTATGAGGTAGTGTGTGATTATGAATTAGGTGTATAAAAGATGCCTCTGGTAACTTAGGGGCATGAGTTGTTATTGGTTTGACTAAGTTGTATGCTAGTAATTAAGGTACTTCTAGGATGGATTGGTTTATTAAGTATTAGTCTATAACTGAGGGTAACTAGAGGAAGTTCACCCTCCAAACTATTCGAAGGCTATTAGAGAGAGTGAATAGGGAGAAGTACAATTTTAACCTCATTATAAAGGTGTAATAACTCCTTCAAGAGGAAAAAGGTATGTTTGGCCTAAAGTATTGATCAAATTATCTGATCGGAAGTGGAGGTATCCTGGTATTACTCCAGTGTTCATTGCTCTTTAAAAGAGGGAATCTGTTGAAATGAAAGCACTAAGAATATAGCTGTGAGAGCTATATGATAAGAGTCTTATCAGACTTAGTATAATTATTTAGTAAGTGTTTAAGCTATCTATTAGAAAGAAAGATAGGTCACTTGGGTTATGCAATACACTAAAAGTGATTGAATAGAAAGATTGTATAGGATCAATATTCCCTGTTATGGTGGACAATCTTCTTAATCTTCGAGAGAGGATGGTTTTTTTTCCTTTAAAGTTGATCTAAGATTTGGATACTATTAGCTAAAGATTTAATGAAGCTATATTGCAAAAATTAATTTTAGGACCCAGTAAGGACATTTTGAGTCTTTGGTAATAACATCAGGGCTCACTAATGCCCTGGCCATTTCATGGATTTCAATAGGCAAAGCTTTAATTTTATATAGATCAGTAGTAATAGTGTTCCTGAATGATTTTTTGATGTATTCTAAGAACCAAAAAGAGTATGAACAATATCTGAGGGCTATGATACAGACCCCAGAAAAAGGATGGTTTTATGCTTAACTCAATAAGTATGAATTAGGCAAATGAAAATTTTCTTTCGGCCACTAAGTCTTAATAGAGAGAGTCAGAATTAGCCCTAGTAAAGGCAAGGTAGTGTTGGAATTAAAACCCTCTAAGGATGTAACTAAGATAAGAAATTTTCTAGATTTAGTTTGTATTCAAAGGACATGTAAGAGGACCTTCATTGTTGTTACTCCTTTGATTGGACTAATAAGAAAGGAGGTAATAATTGTGTGAAATAATCAATGTCAAGATTGTTGCTAAGTTGAAATAGAGGTTGATAGAGGCTCCTATCTTGATTCAACTTGAGTAGGGTAAGAACCTTGTTATGTATAGGGTGCCTCACTAAATGGCTTGTTAGATGTTAATGTGACATGGTAAGGTGTAGGCTTGTGCTTTCAAACAATTAAAGCCATGAGAGAAGGATTATCTTACCCCTGATTTGGGGCTAGTTATCATTCTAGTGATGTGGAAATAGATGATGGCATTATCAGTATAAAGAGGAATGCCATATAGGTATAAATCATTAGAGTGTGAAATATCCTTTAATCAGGAGAAGGGATCTAAGATAGAGAAACAGGGTAGATTTGATTCAAGATTTTGATTGCCTGATTGACTATCAATTAGTGAATGCTAATGTACTAATAAATGCTAAGTATAGGGAAATCTAGGTTGACCTAGAGAGATTATGAATGTCATGTTACTAGTTATTTTAAAAGAGGCAGTAGTAGCTGAATTACAAATAAAGTTAGGTTTTAGAAAGAAAATTGAAGAGAATTAGATGAGAGACAAGCAGATGGTTTAGATAATTAGCAAAGCCAAAGAGGGGAAGACCACAGGGTCTTAGTTGATAGAAAGTGTGTAGTGGATTCATTAGAACAGATCGCATACATTTTTTTATAGAGGATCTAGATTACATATGTTTAAGGAAATATAAGAGTCTCATTGATCCAAGTATTCTAGAAGGAAAAATCTAAGTTTGGGAATCTTATTTTTTGATGACTTGGTGTGGAAAGAAATGTGGTAGGGTATAATGCCAGTATTTGATATGTCAATAGGTAGAAGTTAGGCAACAAAATCCTTTTGAATTATCGTATCCTATAGTTATATCAAAGTGAGAATGAGAAAAGATAACTTATTGTTTTGTAATGAGTTCCCTATTATGTAAAAGTAAATACAATGGTGCATGAATAATTTTTCACAGATGGTCAAGATAGTTCAAGTTACCTAGGTAAGAATGGTTAGTTGTAAATAGGTTGGCTGGACTATATGGTTATTAGACCATTAGATTTCATGTTGTGCTAGTGACTATCTTATAGGTAGGGATTTTGTTTTACTTCCAGACTTTGGAAGAAGTTACCAACGGCTTTAAGCACATAACTAGCTCATCACCTAGCTTATCATCCTCAGTTTGATGGATAGTTAGAAAAGGTGATACGAATGTCTAATATATGTGCATATATATTCTTGGTAGAGATTGCCTATGGCAATGTTAATTACTTTAGTTTTGAAATAGACCCCTATAATGCATTGTGTGATAGACAATGTAAGACTTTTCATCTTGAAGGGAGATTTGAGATAGAAAGTTTTCAAAATAAACATGATTAAACAGGCTAAAGAAAAGTGAAATGAATTAGAAAAAGGCTAAAAGCAATGTGACTAGACAAAAATTTTATGCTGACTTGAAGTAGGAAACTACTAAATATTCAGTTAAAGACAAAGTGTTTTGTAGTTTTTCCATGGAAATAGGCACAGAAGTCCAGGACTAAGGTAATTGAGTGCCAAGTTATTGAACCCTATGGGGGTACTGATAGGGTCAGGACCTCTAGCATATAGACTTGTATTACCACTTAAGCTACAGCAACACACAATGCTTTTATGTTTTGTGCTCAGGGCATACAAATGGGATCAGTCACATATGACTTTGATGACAGCTATTGAAGTGTAGTTAGACATAAGTTATGATTAAGAATAGTGTAGAGTATGGCTCATGAAATGAAATAATTGTAGATATCAGTTTATACCACTATTACAGTGCTATGGAGGTATAAAAGTATAGAGGAAGTTACTTGAGAGCTAGACGAGCAAATAAGAGCTTAGTATCTTACTCTGTTTGCTTTAGGTAATTTCGATGATGAAATGTTCTTAAAAGGAGAAAAAATGTAATGCCCATGTCTTGAGGCTTCGAGAATAGTACTATAGGGTTTGACAAGTGCACTTAGGGTGCCAGGTTACTTATACATGGACTGAGGCAGTGGCATAGGTCATTAAACTTTTAGGGGCCTTAATTTGATGAAATGGGCAAAATTTAAAAATTTAGTAGAACTAATAATTTATTTCAAACTAAAAGCTACACATCAGGGCAATAAAATATTTTAGGTAGGGATTGACCTAAAATGTGCCTAAACGGACCCAATATAGTGGACCCTAAAGCTAGAAAATCACATTGAGTTTAATAGTGAAAGAATTTTTGGAATTAAAGATCATTTGCAAAATCTTGTAATTTTCAAGGTTGGGACACAAATCGAGACAGTATAAAAAACTTCCTTATCAGTGGAATTTGATCACAAAAATTTATTGGCAGGTAGAGGGGATTAACCTAGGAATTTTTAGCAAATGGTGTAACTTTTAGAGGTTCGAGTGAATTTGTATGAATTTTTGAAGTTTCTTAAAAAATCGAAATGGTTTGAAAATTATTGAGACAATTTTGATGGTGAAAATGGGGCCCATTGTAATGCCAAGTGGCTAAGTAACCTTGCCATGTGGCAACGGAGCCATGATAAGTGGATTTCCACTTGTTAAAGAACAACATTCATTTTGCTCATTTCCTCCTTTCTGCTTAGATTTCCTAATGCCATGCCTTCAATTTTTAGGGTATAACTTTCTTCTTTGGTTGCCAAATAAAGTTATTTTTGTGGCTAAAAATTCTTTAGGATGTTAGGCACCATGAGGAAAAAGAATCAAGGTAAAAAGAGTTATGGTTTGGGAGAAAAAACTTCAAACAAAGTGGCTAGTTTAGAATAGTCTTGAACCATGATACCAAGGTTAATTCATGGTTGTATCTCCCTCATTTCTTAGGCTTTTTAGGTGATTTTTTATGCTAAATCATAGATAAGATCCATGTGTGGTATGTATAAGGGATTGGTGGACATTATAGGGTATTTAGAGGTAACGAATGAGGCACAAGATCACTATGCTTGCTAGAAATAGACTGGCAGCATGACTTTGGATGGGAATGACATCTTCAAAGAGTTATGTAATCGAATTTAAAGCCTTTTGTTCTTGTATATGGGTGTGTAATCTAGTGACCCTTGATTTAGGATGGCTGGAAGCATGAAATTAAGGTTAATTCATTCATTTGTTGTGTTGACTAAGTTGAAAGTCTAGTAGAATTAAATGTTTTGTTGTTAGTGTTTGGCAAAATTAGCCTAAAATACTTACTGGAATTCACTGCCTAGGATTGTTTTAGTGAGTAAGTTACTGCCTAAGATGTGTTTAGCAAGTGCTTGGCATGCTAGCATGTGAATTATAGGCATTTGGGTGTGAAACTTGCCATGGATTGTGTAGTTGTATTTATACTCGTGAATATGCATGATTGTGTAATTGGAATGTTGCTTGATACTTTAGCCATAATTAGCTTGGAATGACATGTTTGTGAGTACACTTAAGTTCATGGCTTGTGTATGTGATTAAGAATTTCATTACATGTCAAGGCATAGAAATCTAGTCTACTGTTTCTAAGTACCCATGAGTTAACCATGGCATATTGACATGAAATTAAAGTTAAGTAAAGTAGTAGTTAAAAGAGTTGAAATGGCTAAATTATTGGCATGAAATAGCTATAGAATTAGCTAAGTATGTGACTTATTAATATAATGATATACACCTAAAAAATGTGCCTTGAAATAGCTAGAAAGATATTGACTAAAACTTGTAAAGAGGGTTGAAATAATAACCTAAAAGTGACTTCAAGTAGGCTAATAAATTGACCCTTAGTTATGCCTCTAGGAAGCTAGAATTAAACCATGTTTTGTTAATGGAATTGGCCCAGTTAAAGATGGCAATTGTGCCTAGATTTTGGGCATGGAGTTGGCCTAGATTTAGTGACTTTGATGCCTATGTTTTGGCCATAGACTTGGTCTAATTATAGTTAGCCTAGTGTCTAGTAAAATACTAAAAAGAACCTTGAAAAATAAGCTTAATTTAGACATAAAACTGTCCCAAAAAAGTGCTTTAAAAATGGTCGAAATGACCTATAACTATTCGGTTAGCCTATACTCGAACAAAAATGTCACTAGACTAGAAAGTATTAAGTTTTAAAGTAAAAATGCCTTGATAAATCATACCTTAAGACACCTTGAATTTTGATCATAACAGTCCTAAAAATTATTTTTGAATTTTACTTGGTAGAGTCGAAAAGTGGTTATACCAGTCTGAATAAAATATTTAAGTATAAGATAAAATTTTTA
>CANXYI010335139.1:0-10806 GCA_948208565.1 Hura crepitans | reverse complement strand
AGAGACACACATGGGAGTAATAAGAAAAGTGACATGTGGCATATTAATGATGAGAAAATGGGAGAAAAATAAGGTTTAAAAGTGAGCCTCGATGAATAGTGCCACTCGTGTAATGCTCGTAAAATACTATTTCAAGAAGAGAACCTTTGAGGTGTGAATAGTGACCCTCGGGGAGTCGAGGCCCACTAGGATAGTAAAAAATAAGAGTACTAGTCATAAAATTTTGACAAGCTAAAAAATGAGGAAAATGAATTAATTAAAACATTTAGCCTAACGAATAAAAAATTTTGGATCAAGAACTAGTGAATAGTGACCTTAAATGTATTTGTGCTAGGAAAGTTTCAAGATATGCTTGGATAGACCTAAAAATACCAGACCCTAAAGCTTAAAAATTCTAATGAGTCTAGTGGTGAAGGAATTTTAATATTTTGAGGTTGTTTGATATTTATTTGGAAATTTTCATTTACATGAGTGAATAGTAATTTGAATTGCAATTTGAGTTTTGGCTTGAAATTTTACGAGGCCTTTAATGGCCATTTTCAAGGATTTTTGGCACTAAAATCATGATTTTTGGAGGTTAAGAAAATTTATTTTGAATTTCTAAAATCAGATTAAAGTAGATCATCGAATCTACACATGACATGATCCGAGTCATCCACCCTCTTAATATAAAAGCCCTTTGCACATGTGGGGGTGGCACATATGTAAAAGAACTCTTCTTCCCCCTTTTCCCCATAAGGTTAACACCATTACCATACACCCTTCACCATTTTTTTCTTTTTTTTCTCTCTCCTTACACACCTAAACCTATTAAATTTTATATGGTTTGTGACCTCCATGATCCCTTGAAGCATATCCAAGTGATGAAATTGAGAAAGAGAGGCTAGAAAATGAGATTTTAAGAAGGGGTGAATAGTGCCATTTTTTAGTGTAATTGTTTTTATATCACTTTTTATTTTTGTTTTAGGTAGCTTAAAGTGTTCTAACAATAACCATGTTGACATATTTTGATTTAGAGTTATGTAGAAATTTTGGGAATTTTTCTAAGCTCTATATGTGCATGTTAGGTTAAAAAAGGAGAATTGGTGAAGGAACCCATCTAAGGGAGTAAAGTGGTGAATAAAGCTGTTCTCACACCCTAGGTATGTGAATTTAATGTAATTGATGTTTGTGTATGTTTGTGTGCATGTGAGTGCATATGGAACTATTAGATTTTGTGTATGTATGCATGTTTAATGTAAATTGGTTGCTTGATTATGTTAGCATGATAAAATAAAGCTTGTGTGCATTATTTGTATGGAAGAAATGCAAGTGCATGTGTGTGTTCTTAAAGTGGCCGAATGGTGTGCATGGTGGCCATGTAATATGCTTGTGTGTATGACATGTGTAGAAAGTGCAATTAAGCTAAAAAGTGGGCATAAAAAATGGTTAACATGAAAAAATGTGCAAAGGAAATAATGTATGGGAAAAATGTGTGGTAAATGGCAAAAAGTGATAATGTGTATTAAGAATACAGGGCATGTGAAAATGAGACATGTATAGCATTATATGAACGAGCATGCATGAATGTCTAGATGGAATAAAATGGTTAAAAATGATGAGGAATAGTGACATTGCTAATGATATTAATGTATGGAAATTTGGATGATATTATGGTGATATAGTATGGCATTGGAATAAGTTATTTAGTAATGATGGCATGAGAATGAAAGCATAAAAATAACCAAATGAGTAGTGATTGGCCTATAAAATGACCTATAAATCGGGAAAAGGTGACTGTACGCAAACCTGTAAGTGACTATGAAAATTATGATTACCTTATGAGTAAAGATTTATGTTCTATAGATATGTCAATAAATTAATACTAGTAATTAGCCTATATTAGTTAGACACCCACTGGATGGGCTAACCAATCAACTAGGTAATTAGTAGCTACTAGGGGTTTTAGTCCTCCTAGGCCATTGCTTGTATGATTTAGATGGCAGGTGTAGCTATCGAGGTTCTATGATGAACCTTGCCTACCTAGGCATTGGGAGGTCCACATGGGTTGATCCTTGTTACCCACTTTACCTATGGATATTGGGAGGTCACACGAGGCTAATCCTTACTATCCAACTGAGATGGGATGATGATTGGGATATTAGGAGGTCCTACAAGACTTATCCCTATAATCTCTATAGATTCTGGAAGGTCTATTAGGATTAATCCCTTCTATTTGCCACCCTGATATTAGGAGGTCCCATGGGATTGATCTCAATTATTGGATGGATATGGGTAGGTATAGCTACTAAAGTCTAAAATGTAGTCCACTGCATAATCTAGATCTCGCTATCTAGTGTCTTTAAGTATAGTTTTTACATTATGAGCCTAAAATAGAGTGATGGAAATAACTGCAACAATAATAATGATTAAACTTAATTGTGACATATTTGACCTAATTGTATGTAATGAAGGTAACCTAGCAAATGTATTAAAATTATGAGAGGCACATATTATGAAGTAATAAGATAAACTAAAACATAACATGATTGCAAGTAACTAGAATTGCATGTACATATAATTGACCTAATGTGTGAATACTATAAAATTATGTGTGTGACATACGTTTATTATATTAAATTCAGCACTGAATTTATACTCAGTGTATCAGTGCCCTGATGCATAGGCTGTAGATAGATAGTAGCTATTCAGCCTCAACGTGCATAGTGTAATAGACCTGCCATCTTGAGGTATACTTTTGTTAACTAGTATATGTGTAGAACTAAGGCACTTATTTATAAAGGGTAAGGGGCATGAGATAATATCATGTGTAGATGTACTCTTAGTATATATATATAATGGTCTGTAAATTACAAAATTATAGACTACTAAATGATTATTTATATAAATGCATGCCTGTCTAAGTGGTTATTGATTGATATGGATCTGAGACCCTATATTGTCTATCATTTTTGAGATTGAGTGAGTTATTAGAGGACTATATGGGTTTAGGAGTGGAGAAGTAGATTATGGTGATTATAAAAGTGTGATTTTGCAAGTTTAAAATTTTCAGATTTTCACTTGAGTAACCATTATGCTGCCTAAATTTTTGTAAATTGTAATTATGTTAGGTTAAATGGTTTTTTACAGCCGTTAATAGATGCCATAGAAGTAACATAATGTCAAAATACGCAAATAATAAGAGCATAGACTAAGGATAGACAAGACCATAAGTGTTAAACAAATGGCACTTAGGGTGGAATAAGGATGGGTGACTTTCGAGATGTAGCATCTTCAATTAGGTTCCTTTAGGAATCGGCCATGAGGTGTTATATTCGATGGTATTAGAGCAAGTTTAGGTGGTTTTAGGCCTAGTATGCTTAAGTGTCATAGTTTAGGGTTTATACCCCATAAAGCTACATTACATATGGCTGATTGTTTGTTTTCTTGTAGTTATACATGATAAGTGAACCAAGCCTACCAGATCGGGGGAAGGAGGTCGCAAGCTATGCCCCTACCACCATACATGAACCAAAAGCCAGTACAGCTATGCCAGTGCTGAGTAATATAGCATACTAACCACCAACACAAGCATAGGCATAGGCTTTACCAGCACTTTTCTAGCAAATTATAGAGTTACTAAGACATACATTTGCTACTACTCTAGCGCCACCCCCAACTACCTTATAGAAGACTTATCTGGAAAGAGTAAAAAAGGTAGGGGCTTTGTACTTTTTAGGTTCAAGGGAGGATAATGATGCGAGGTTTGAGTATTGGCTAAAATAGACTGTTAAGATATTAGAGTAGCTCGAGTGCACCTTTGAGGAGAGCTTGAAATATACCACCTCACTCTCTAGGAAGAATCTTTCCATTGGTGTGATACCATAAAGTGAAGAAAAGTTACAGCTGATGTTGGTTCGGAGTTCATTTTTTAGGAGTTTTGTAAGAGATACATTCCTGAATCTTATAAGGATAAAAAGAGGTAGGAATTTTATGACTTGAAATAAGAAAGTAAATTAGTATCAGAGTATGAGAAAGACTTTGCTCAATTAAGCAAGTATGTTGTTGAGTTCATACCCACAGAGGAGGAGAGCTATAAGAGGTTCGAGAAGGGCCTCATTGTAGAGCTATGGATACATATTGCCACCATTATGATCAGAGAGTTCTCTACACTAGTATTAACTACCTATGCTATAAAGGAGATGGTATAGGAGAAGAGACATCTTTTCTAGAAGAAAAGACCATTCGTAGCTGGTCAGACCAGTTCAATACCTCGAGTAGGCAAGAAGCAAAAGGAGTCCTAAACTACACAGTAGTCCCAAAGGCTGAGAGAAGCATAGAGGTTGGGTTAGGCTTCTTTATTTAGACTTTAACCCTAATAGCAGGCCTCTAATGCCCCAATATCCACAGCAAGGTGTGCACCCCTAATGTGTGGGATATGCAATAAAAAGCATTAGGGATAGTGTTAGTAGTCTAGGCATAGATAATTTTTTTTATGCAGAGCTAGGGATCATTTGTAAAAGGATTGCCAATAGAAGTTGGTTGATGCTACCTAGATATAGGCTTCCTCACCAGCAGCTAGTCATGGATAAAGGGAGAATAAAAATGACAAGCCAAGTACTAGTAAAAGGATAAGATTAGAGACATAAGCTCTAGCTTGCTATTATGCCATTTGAGCCGGTGAGGAGGCAGAGGCACTTGGTGTAGTTACGGATACTTTTTTTTTGATGTACCTCTTTTTGCTTTGATAATTCTAGGATCCACACATTTTTACATTTGCACTACATAAGCATAAGATAGAGAATAAGAGTTTGAACCTATAGATATAGACATCCAGGTAAGCAACCCTATTAGGTAGAGTGTGATAGTGAATTGAGTATACAGACATTGTCCTTTGATTGTTCAAGACTGAGTGTTTTTCACTAATCTTATTGAACTTCCTTTTAATGAGTTTGATATAATTTTTGGTATGGATTGGTTGACTGAACACGAGGCAATAGTTTACTATGAGCAGAAAAGGCTTACTCTCAAGATAGTCAAGGGTTATGAGGTGAAAGTTATTAGTGAGGGAAATGCCTTGCCTAACATTATTTCAGATTTGATAGCTAGGCAACTCATTCAAAAGGGATATGAGGTTTACCTAGTTCATATGATTGACATCAATAATACACCACTAAGTATTGATCAGATACTTGTATTGTTAGAGTTCCCTGATGTGTTCCTAGATGAATTACTAGGATTACCACCATAGTGAGAGTCAGACTTTGAGATTGAGGTGTATTCAAGTATGACCCATGTGTCTATCACACCGTATCGGATGACACCTATAAAATTAAAGGAGTTAAGGATTTAGTTGTAGGAACTGCTAGATAAAGGCACTATTAGGCCATGCACTTCACCTTAGGGAGCAACCATATTCTTTGTAAAGAAGAAATATGGGTCGCTTCGATTGTGTATTGACAATAGACAATTGAATAAGGTGACAATTAAGAATAAATATACATTGCCTAGAATTGATGATCTTTTTGACCAGCTTAGAGGTGCTAATTTGTGTTCAATGATATAATTGAGATCGGGGTACCATCAGTTGTCGATTAAAGAAGTTAATGTTTTGAAAACTACTTTCAGAACTAGATACGGGCATTGTTAGTTCCTAGTGATGCCATTGGGCTCATGAATGCCCCAATAGTTTTCATAGACCTAATGAATAGGATGTTTAAACTTTATTTGGACTAGTTTGATGTAGTTTTCATTATTGACATTCTGGTATACTCTAAGAGTCAGAAGGAACATGAACAACACTTGAGAATAGTGTTATAGACCTTGAGAGAGAAACAACTATATATGAAGATGAGTAAGTGTGAGTTATGGCTAAAAGAAGTAGCTTTTTAAGCCATATTGCATTAGTAGAAGGCATCAAGGTGGATGCAAGCAAAGTTAATGTAGTGTTAGAGTGGAATCCATCTAAGAATATGGCTGAGATTTAAAGCTTCCTAGGATTGGTAGGGTAGTAGAGGAGATTTGTGAAAGGGTTCTCTATGATGTAGCTCCATTGACTAGGCTACTAAGGAAGGATGTGAAATTTATATGGGATGACAAGTGTCAAAAGAGCTTTAATAAGCTAAAGGTGATAATAACAGAAACACTTATTCTCATTCAATTAGAATATAGGAAAGACTTTGTGATTTACTGGATGTATCCCATAATGGACTTGGTTGTGTATTAATGCAGAAAGCTAAGGTGATTACTTACACTTCATGGTAGTTGAAGCTATATGAGAGGAATTACCCCACCCATGACCTGGAGTTAGCCATAATTGTATTTGCATTGAAAGTATGGAGGCATTACTTATATGATCAATGATGTTACATCTACACTGATCATAAAAGCCTAAAATACCTTCCACATAGAAAGAATTAAACTTAAGGTAGTGATATTAGATAGAGTTAATAAAAGATTATGATTGTTTGATTGACTACCATAAAGGAAAGACCAATGTGGTAGCCAATGCTTTGAGTTAAAAGTTCATAGCTACTATAAGAATTGTGAATGCCTAGATGCAGTACATTAAAAGTGATGCAATCTTAATAGAGTTACAATTGAAATCCAATTTCAAACAACAAGTGAAAAAAACTTAGATGTGAGATGAATAGCTGGTGCCAAGGATAAGAAAAGTCAAAAAAAGGAAGACCACTGACTTTGTGCACAAAGAAGATAGCTATCTTTATCACCATGATAGATTATGTGTACCTGCAGTAGGTAAACTGAGAGCACAGATCCTGAAGGAAGCACTTGAAGCTCTATATGTTATGCACCTAGGGAGCACAAAGATATACCTTAATTTGAAGTCTCATTATTAGTGGCCAGGAATGAAAAAGGATGTGGCAGAGTATGTAGCTTGATGTTTGACATGTCAATAAGTAAAAGCTGAGCATCAAGTTCTGTCTAGATTGTTATATCTAATAGCGATCCTAGAGTGGAAATGGAAAAAAATCACTATGGTTTTTGTGATAAGCTTGCCAATGATAAGGAATAAATGTGATCTAGTCTGGGTGACTATAGATAGATTAACTAAGACAACACACTTTATACTAGTTAGAATAGACTACTCCCTAAATAAGTTAGCATGATTGTATATTGACGGGATCATGAGATTACATGGAGTATTAAAGGCTATAATTTTTTATCAAGACCTGTATTTTACTTTAAGATTTTCAAAAAAGTTACAAGAATCTTTGGGTACTCATTTGACTTTTAGCATAGCATTTCACCCATAGATAGATGGATAATCTAAATGGGTGATACAGGTACTGAAAGATATGCTCTGTAGTTATGCCATTGAATTCAAAGGAAGTTGGGATCAATATTTGCCCTTAGCTGAGTTTTCTTATAATAACAATCACTAGGCTAGCATGGTAATGGCACTGTATGAAGCACTATCTGGCAGAAGGTGGAAGACTCCACTATGTTAGAGTGAAATAGGTAAGGGTAGACTTATGGTGCCTGATTTGGTCAGAGATACATAAAAAAAAATGTCAGAATCATAAGTGATAAATTAAAGGCTACTACAGACTGACATAAATCATGTGTTGACTTAAACCGGAAAGACATTTAATATAAAGTTCATGAGAAAGTATTTTTAAAGGTGTCACCATGTAAAAAGATGCTCAAGTTTGGCAAGAAAAGGGAAATTAAGTTTTAGATTCATTAGTCTATACAAGATTACAAAACATGTGGGATCAGTGGCATGCTAAGTAGCCTTACCATTTGAGTTGCAACAGATTCATGATGTATTCCACTTCTCAATGTTATAGCAATATCAATAAGATCCTTCACATGTCATAGCTATAGAGGAAATCCAAATGCACTTAGATTTGACTTATAAAGAAAAATTGATAAAAATCCTAGCTAAAGATATTAAGCAGTTGAGAAGTAAAGCCATACCATTGGTAAAGATGCTGTGGAAGAATTATAAGATAGAAGAAGCCATCTGGTAAGGCGAGGAACAAATGAGGGCACAATATCCATATCTATTCTCATTAAGTTATTTTGGGGATGAAATTCCTTAAAAGGGGATGGGTTGTAATGCTCGTAAAATATTGTTTCATAAACAGTACCTTGAAGGCATAAATAGGGACTCATATGGAGCCGAGGCCCACTAGGATTGTTAGAAAGCAGAGTATTGGTCATAAAAATTTGACGAGCAAGAAAATGAGGAAAATGAATTAATTAAAACTTTTAGTAGAACCAATAAATCATTTTAAACCAAAAACTAATGAATAGTGACCTTAAATGAGTTTATGTCGAGACAACTTTAAGATATGTCTAAATGGACCTAATACTACCGTACCTTGAAGCTAAAAAATTTTAATAAGTCTAGTGGTGAAGGAAATTTAATATTCTGAGGTTATCTGATATTTGTTTAGAATTTTTTATTTATATGAGTGAATAGTAATCCTAGTTGCGATTGGAGTTTTTGCTTAAAATTTTATGGGGCTTTTAATAGGCACTATCGAGAATTTTTGGCACTAAAATGATGATTTTTAGAGGTCTAGAAATATTATTTTGAATTTCTTAATTTTAAAAGAAAATCAGGTTAAAACAGACTATCGAATCGACATGTGGTGGGATCTAAGCCATCTACCCTCTTAATATAAAAGCCCTTTACACATGTGTGGGTGGCATATTGTAAAAGAGCTCATCTTCCCCCTTTCCCCCATAAGGCCGATGCCATTGCCATACACCTTTTATCATTTTATTTCTTCCTTTTCTCTCTCTTCACATACCCAAACCCATTAATTTTTATATGGTTCTGGACGTCCTTGATCCCTTGAAGCCTCTTCAAGTGACAAAATTAAGAAAAAGAGGCTAGAAAGTGAGATTTTAAGAGGGGGTGAATAGTGCCATTTTAAGTGTAGCTATTTTTATCTCACTTTTTATTTTTGTTTTAGGTAGCTTAAGTTGTTCTAAGAATAACCATGTTAATAGATTTTGATTTGCTATTGTGTAGAATTTTTGGGAAATTTTCTAAGCTCTCTGCATAGAAGTTAGGTTAAGAAATGAGACTTGGTGAAAGAAGCCATATAAAGGGAGTAAAGTGGTGAATAAAGGTGTTCTCACACCATAAGTATGTGAATTTAATGTAATTGAGGTGTGTCATGATGTGTGTGCATGTATATGTGCATGTGAGTGTTTATGGAAATGTTAAATTTTGTGTATGTGTGCATGTTTAATGTAAATTGGTTATGTGATTATGTTAGCATGATGTAATGAGGCCTGTATGCATAATTTATATGGAAAAAATGCATGTGTATTTATGTGTTCTTAAAGTGGCTGAATGGTGTCCATGGTGGCCTTGTAATGTACATGTGTAGAAAGTGTAATTAAGCTAGAAAGTAGACAAAGAAAATGTTTAAGATGTAAAAATAAGGAAAGGAAATAATTCATGGCAAAAATATAAGGTAAATGGGAAAATGTGATAATGTGTGTTAAGAATGTATGGTATGTGAAAATAAGACATGTATGGCATATGAGTATGGCATTATATGAATAAGCATGCATGAATGTGTAGATGGAAGAAGATGGTTGAAAATTATGAGGAATAAAGACATTGCTAACAGTATTAATGTATGGAAACTTGGATGATATTAAAGGTATATAGTATGGCATTGTAATGAGTATTTTAGTAATAATGACATGA
Source organism: Hura crepitans (assembly GCA_948208565.1). NCBI lineage: Eukaryota > Viridiplantae > Streptophyta > Magnoliopsida > Malpighiales > Euphorbiaceae > Hura > Hura crepitans. The sequence continues at coordinate 1,127 of CANXYI010335139.1, read as the reverse complement.
GAATAGAATCATGAAAATGACAAATGAATAGTGATTGGCCCATAAAATGACCTATAACTAGGGAAAAGGTGACTGTGTGCAAGTGGGCAAGTGACTATGAAAATTATGATTACCTTATGAGTAAAGATTTATGGCCTAAAAATATGTCAATAAGTTAATATTAAAAATTGGCCTATACTAGTTAGAAACCCATTGGATGGGTTAACTGGTCAACTAGAGAATTAGTAGCTGCTAGGGGTTTTGGTCCTCCTAGGCCATTGCATGTATAATTGAGATAGCGAGTGTAGCCACCAAGGTTTTATAATGAACCCAACACACCCAGGTATTAGTAGGTGCACACAGGCTGATCCCTACTACTCACTGTACCTATGGATATCAAAAGGTCTCATGGGGCTGATCCATACTATCAACCAAAAATGAGATAATGATTAGGATATTGAGAGGTCTCATGAGGCTGATCCCCACTATCCCTACAAATGTTTGGAGGCTTACTAGGACTGATCCCTGGCATCTATCACCCCGATATTAGGAGGTCCCATAGGGTTGATTCCTACTATCATATGGATATAAGTAGGTGCAGCTACTGAGGTATAAAATGTGGGCCACTGCATAGTCTGTATCTTGTAATCCAGTGTCTTTAAGCATAGTCTTTCTAGTATAGGCTGAATATAAAATGATGGAAATAACTGCAATAACAATAATGACTGAACTAAATTGTGGCATATTTAACCTAATTGCATGTAATAAAAGTAAATTGACAAATGTATTTAAAATATGAGAGGCACAGATTATGAAGTAATAATACTGACAAAAACATAACAAGTTTTCTTGCAACTAGAACTGCATTAACATATGACTAACTTGGTGTGTGAATATTGCATAATTATGTGTATAACATATATTTATTACATTAAAATCCCCATAACCTTTATAGTCAGCGTATTGGCACCTTAATGTGTAGGATGTAGAAAGATAACAGCTCTTAAGCCCTAGCGCACACAGTGAAGCAGACTAGCAATTTATGTGTATACCTATGTTTACATGCATATTTGTAAATTTAAGGCACTCATGAATAGAGAGCAAAGGGCTCGAGATACTATCATGTGTAGAAGATTTCTTAGTGCATA
>CANXYI010335011.1:0-10176 GCA_948208565.1 Hura crepitans | reverse complement strand
GACTAGGCCAGTGTAGCGGTTGAGGTCCAAAATGTGGGCCACTGCATAACTTTTCAATTCCCTCTTTATTTAGTGTCTTTAAGTGTAGTCTATCTAGTCAAGCCTATTAAATTATATTAAATTAATGTATAGACTTGATTGATGTCAAATCACTGAATGATTAAATTGACTGAAAATACCATATTGGCATAACTATATTAAATGAACTAGGAGACGGAGTATTAGAATTAATGCGTCTTGCATGAATTTATTTTCTACATTGCATTTATACACTTATAGCCTTTATTACATTTGAGTGCCTATATGCGACATGTTTTTAATACATTAAATTGACCACTAAGTTTTATACTCAGTGTACTAGTGTTTTGGTGTGTAGATTATAGAGGTAAATAGTCCAACCTCTAGGATCATTTAATGTAGTAGCTCAGATAGTGAAGGGTACATAAATGTGTTTTTTTTATTATGTTAGTAGGCACTCATGTAAATATTGTAGGTTATGGCTTTAGCATGCTTTGAAGTTGCTAGTGTCTATATATATGTGTGTGTGTGTGTGTGTGTGTGTTTGGGTGATATATAGAAACAGGCTGTTTATCTACAGGGTTTATTTCTTTGGTTTTTTATATTTTGGGCTAAGGCCTTGTGTGTTTGTTCATATGTGATAATGTTTACTGGGTGGACCAGAAGGGTCCAAAAGGAGATAGATTGATAATAATGATATTAGAACTGTTTTTATAGGTGAAAAAATGTTTTTGGAATGTCACCAGGGTAGCCATTGTGCTACACAATTTTTTGTAAACATGTTAAGTGACTATTAAATTGTTTTTTGGGTCTATTATACCCTAAGTAAGAATAGTTAAGGGTAAGTAATATCGGGTCATAAAATAAAATAGTCTGTAAGTGTTAAAGAGTGCAGACTTGGAGAAATTTTAGGATGGGTGACTTGGCAAAAAGTGCACTGCATATTGAATTTCTTATAGAGTCTGGTATAAGGTGTCACACGTTCTATGATCTCATAGGAACTGATGAATCTCAAACTCAATTTCCCTTTTTTGTCAAATATGAGCATCTTTTTTCATGGGGATACTTTTATGAACACTTTTTCACCCACCTTATACTCAATATCTTTCCGCTTTAAGTCAAAATATAACTTCTGGAGGTCTATGGCAACCTTTAACCTTTCTTTAATGATTCTAACCTTTTCTTCAGTATTTTTAATTAAATAAAGTCCCATAAGCTTACTTTCACCCACTTCACTCTAACAAAATAGAGTTTCACACCTTTTGCCATATAGTGCCTTATATGGAGCCATGCCTAAGCTTGCTTGATGGCTATTGTTGTAGGAAAATTCAGCTAATGATAAGTACTAGTCCCAGCTTCTTTTAAATTTAATGGCATAGCTATGTAGCATATCTTCCAACACTTGTGTCACTTATCTAACTATCCCTCTATCAATGGTTGGAAAGTTGTACTAAAAGTTAGATGAGTACCTAAAGCCTCTTGCCATTTTTTCCAAAACCTTAAAGTGAAATGAGGGTCTCAATATGAAATAATGGTTACTGGTACTCTATGTAGTCTTACCATCTCATCTATATACAATTGTGCCAATTTCTCTAAGGAATAGTCCATTCTAACTAGGATAAAGTGGCATGTCTTGGTCTATTTATCCACAATCACCCAAATTTCATCACATCTACTTCTCATCATTGGTGATCCCATGACAAAATCCATGGTAACCTTTTCCCATTTCCATTTTGGGATTGTTGTTAGGTGCAACAATCTGGAAGGAACTTGAAGTTTAGCTTTCACTTGTTGACATGTCAAGCATCAAGCCATAAACTCTGCCATATCTCATTTCATTCTTGGCCACTAATAGTGGGATTTCAAGTCTTGATACATCTTTGTGCTTTCTGGATGCAAAGAATATAGAGTATCATGTGTTTCCATCAAAATCTACATTCTTACTCCTTATACCTCAGGTACACACTATCTATCATGGAAGTATATGCATCCATCTACCTTGATTTCAAATTCTATAGTCTTCCGTTCTTTAACTTTACTTACTGTTTACATAAGATGCTTATCTCATACTTCTGCTTCTTTTACCTACTGCTTAAAGTCAAGTTTTACTTGTAATTTAGCTAAAATTGCATCACCGTCAATGTACTCCATTCTAGCATTCATAGCTTTTCATAGTAGTTATGAACTTTTGACTCAAGGCATCAGCTATTACATTTGCTTTCCCCGGGTGATTTTCAATTAGACAATTATAATCGTTTATCAGTTTCATCCAACATCATTGCCTTAAGTTCAACTCTTTTTTGGGTGGGAAGGTATTTCAAGCTTTTATGGTCGGTGTAAATGTAACACTTTTCACCATATATGTAATGTCTCCACACTTTTAATGCAAATACAATGGTAGCTAATTCTAAATCATATGTCGGGTAGTTCCATTCATGTCACTTCAATTGTCTTAAAGCATAAGCTACCACTTTCCCATCCTGTATCAAAACACATCCAAATCCATTATGTGAAGCATCGCTATAAACCACAAAATCCTTCCTTTGCTCAGGTTGAGTGAGAATAGGAGCTTTAGTTAACATTGCCCTCAATATGTCAAAGCTTGTTTGGCATTTGTCATCCTATATAAACTTTAGATCCTTTCTCAAAAATCTGGTCAATAGGGCTACAATTATTGAGAAACCTTTCACAAATCTCCTATAATAACTAGCCAATCTTAAGAAGCTTTGGATTTCAATCACATTCCTAGGAGGCTTCCATTCTAACAAAGCTTTCACCTTACTTGGATCAACTTTGATGCCATTTGCTAAACTTATGTGGCTTAAGAAGGCTACCTTATTCAGCTAGAACTCACACTTACTCAACTTAGCATAAAGTTACTTCTCTCTCAGGGTTTGCAACACCATCCTCAAATGCTGCTTATGTTCTTCTCTGCTCTTGGAATATACCATAATGTGATCAATAAAAACTATGATAAATTGGTCTAGATATGGCTTGAAGATTTTGTTCATAAGGTCCATGAAAGCTACAGAGGCATTAGTGAGCCCAAATGGCATCACTAAGAATTCATAGTGCTAGTATTTAGTTTTGAAAGCAATTTTCAAAATGTTAGACTCTTTAATTCTTAACTAGTGATACTCGGATCTCATATCAATTTTTGAGAATATACTAGCACCTTTGAATTAATTAAAGAGATCATTAATTCTAGGCGATAGGTATTTGTTCTTAATTGTCACCTTGTTCAGCTGCCTATAGCTAATACACAATTGCAATGACCCATCTTTCTTTTTCACAAAAAGCACTGGTGCTCCTTAAAGAGAAGTACTCGACCTAATGAAACCTTTATTTAATAATTCTTATAGTCGCACCTTAAGCTCTCTCAATTCTACAAGTGCTGCCATCCGATACAGAGTGATGGATACAAGAGTAGTATCGGGATACACCTCAATTTCAAAGTTAAGCTCTTGCTATGGTTGCAGTCCTAAAAGTTCATTTGGAAATACATCAGGGAATTTTAACAGTATTGGTATTTGGTTAAGGCTCAGTTCTATGTTGTTGGTGTCAATCATATAGGCTAGATAAGCCTCACATCCTTTTCAAATGAGTTGCTTAGCTATTATAGTTGAGATAAGATTAGGTAAGAAATTCTACGTACCTACTACCAACACCTCATATCCCTCAGGTGTCTTGAGGATAAGCCTATTTTACTCATAATCAACTACTACTCGGTGTTCAGATAAACAATACACACCCGAGATAACATCAAATTCATTTAAGGGTAATTCAATAAGACCAGTTCAAAACACCTGTCCTTGTACTACTAGAGGACAATTTCTACAGATCTTGTTCATTATCACATTTTGCCCAATCAGGTTGCTAACTAAGATGTCTATATCTATAGTTCAAGTTTTAAACCCTTATTTCATGCTTGTGTGGTGCATATGTACGAATAAGTAGATCATGGATCTATCAATGCTAAGATAGGAGCATCAAGTAAAGAGAAGGTACCAGTAATAACATTAGGTGCTTTAATTTCCTCATGAGCTTAGATGGCATACTAGCGAGTTAGCGCTCGAGCCTCCGACCTAGTTCTCTGACTAGTGCTTGGCTTGTCATTTTTACTCTCTTTTTAACCTTTGATAGGTGTCAGAGAAAAAGGTTGAAATTGGGTAACATCCACTTGCCTCTTAGGGCAATCCCTTTGGTAATGATCTCTAGCTCCACATACAAAGCATTCTCCTTACCTTGTTTGCCAATATAGGTCCCAGTGTTTCTTACTGCATATCCCACAAACTGGAGGTGCACTCCTTGCTGTAGATACTGGAACGATAGTGACCTATTGTAGAGGTCGAGGCATGGATTGAGATGCTTAACATGACCTCTATGCCTAAGTCTGCCTAAAAGACTATTGTAGGGTATGAGAGACCTTCTGCTTCTTACCCAGATTAGGAACTGAGCTCATTTGTCTAGCAGTGAAAAGCTTCTTGTTTTGGAAAAGCTCTCTCTTTTCCTTTACCATTTCCTCTATGGCATACGCTGTTGACACTAAGAATGAGAATTCTTAAATCTTTATGGTTGCAATCTGTATCCGTAGCTCCATATTGAGGCCCTTTTCAAAACTCTTACAATGTTTTTCTTAGGTAGGCACTAACTCCTCTGTATATCTACTCATATAAGCAAAGTCTTTCTCATATTCTAACACAGACCTTTACCCTTGCTTCAAAACTAGGAACTCTTACCTCTTCTTATCTTAGTAAGTCTTTGATATGTACCTCTTCCTAAACTCTTAGAGGAAAAAGTCCCATAGAAGGTCTGTTGCAACCTTTCTCTTACTTATGGTGTCTCACCAGTGAAAAGCCTTTTCTTGGAGGAGTGAGGTGGCACACTTTAAATTCTCCTTTAGGGTACACTTTAGCTTCTCTGAAATCCTGATGGTTTGCTCTAGCTAGTATTCTACCCTAGTAGCATCATCCTCTACTGATCTTACAAAATCTAAGGGCCTCATCATCTTTACTCTTTGTAGGTATGTGTTTCTATAGTGCTTGTGGTTGTGGGGGTTGTGCTGGAGCTGGTGGTGGAGGTGGCAAAGTAGCAACTACAATAATGTGCCTCAGGAAGTCCACAATTTGCTATATCAATGTTGGTAGGGCTTGTGCCTAGCATGCTGCATCACTTGGCACTAGCGTGAATGCACTCGCCTCTAGTCCATGTATAGTTGTCGGAGCATGGCTTGCCACATCTTCCCCTGCTCTGGTGGGGTCTATTCACTCATCGTGATTTACTACAAAAAAAACCAATCAGCCTCCTACAGTGTAGCTTGATGGAGTATAGAACCCCGACCATGGTATTCATGTATATTATACCTAGAAACACCTAAACTCACCCCTAATACCACTAAATGTAATAGCCCCTCTACTTGATCCCTAATGGAACTCGATAGGAGATGCTATTTCTTAAAGGTTACCAATCCTGAATTTACCCCAGCTGTTATTCACGTAACTTTTTCTATCCATATGACTCAGCTTAGAGTTCTAGGTTATTTTAGTTATGTTCCTCTATTATTATCCTCATTATAACTGTAACATATTCTCATGGCCATTTTATTTCACAACTATCCAATTTATAGTGAGTGAAAAACCAAAATTTTAAACCTATGAAAAGTACCTTTATCTCAAATCACAACACAACTTTCATTTATTGAACCCATCTAGTCCTCCAATTACCTATTCACATCATAAAGAAATCAAGCAAAACATAAGGTCTCTGACCTACATCATGCTCAAACACATAATTAAGCATATATATAGATACATACTAAGATTACCTCTATAGTTAATTAATAATAGACCATAATATCTTAAAATAAAAGTTTAACCCTTGTACTATCTCGGTCCCAAAATCCTTTTATACATGAGTGCCTATCTATTTATACACACATAAAAGATCTAAGAATATATACCCTTTCGATGGTTGTCAACTACACTATAGGTATTGAGGCTAAGTAGCACTACTCTCTTCTACCTATGCATTAAAACACTAATACGTTGAGTATAAACTCAATGGTCAATTTATTATAATATATGTGTCAAGGCACATAATCATGCAATAAGCACTCATCATCCAAGTTATGAGACAATGTATATTTATTTAATTATAAGTTTGCTATTTATTAGCATGACTTATTATTTGAAGATTAATGTGTCTCACAGTCTATTCTGATTACTCTATTATGTTTCTTTATTCTTAATTATGCCAGATATATTAGAAAGTTATGAGTGTTCATATTATGTGTATTTATTTCCTTTAATTTATTTCAGGCCCATACTAGAAAGACTACTTTTAAAGACATTAGATAGCAGGATCTAGGTTGTGTAGTGGCCCACATTTAGACCTTGGTAACTACACCCACCCAACTCTATTTGATAGCAGGGATAAGTTCATGTGAACCTCCCAAATTAGAGTGGCAGGGATCAATCCTGGTAGGCCTCCCAACAGTAGGGATAGCAAGGATCAACCCTATGCGAACTCTCAAATCCCAGTCATCAAATCAGTAGAGGTGGATAGTAGGGATTAGTCCCTTGGGACCTCTCAGATCCATAACAATATAGGTAAGTAAGGATCAGTCCATATGGACCTCCTAATACTTGGGTGTGCAAGGCACTCTATTAGAACCTTGACTGTTGCACCCACCATTACATGTACATAGGCAATGGCATAAGAGGACCAAAAACCTTAGCAGTTGCTAATTCCCTAATTGACTGGTCAACCCATCTAGTGGGTGTCCAATTAATATAGGCCACTCTAATTACCAATTTATTCCAATAGTTATAGGTCATTCGTCATAATTCATAACATTATTTATTAATGTCATAGTTACATGCACCTTTCCATTATTACATACCTAACAATTGCTATACATTTTAACAATCATGTCACTATTTATTTGGTTATTTTTATGACCTCATAAACTCAAGTCATTGTTTGCATGTATTTAATACCAATGTCATCCCTTTATTTATAAGGTATAATGTTCCATCACCATTATCATTTAGCACATCAAATGCTCATATTACATCAAGTAGTTTTTCTTAATTCATATAGTCATATTATACTTTATGTTACCCATCTCTAAGCTTCACTTTACGCCTATGCACATCTAGCTCATACCTATGATACACTCATAACTATACCAAGTTTAAGTACCACTAATTTATGTCTTAGCAATTTCACCTCATTATCACATTTCATGCACATTTTTAACTCACTTACATGCCATAATGTTACCAGTTACAAATGCACACTCACACTTATTCCTCACACACCATTCAACCACACTTCACTCACACACATGCACATGAATTTCTCATGCAATTATCATACACATAGGCTTCTCATAATCACCATAGCATAAATATACAAGTGTTATCAGCTAACATATGCATATGCACACACAATGGCACTTCCATACACACTTTCACACATAAAATCATGCACATACATAATCACACACACATATTACATCAAACCCACATACCTATGGTGTCAAAACACCCTAATTCACCACTTCAAGCCCTTGGTTGCCTTTTCTCCCCAAGTTTCTCTTTTTTGCCTACAAACATACACCATTCTAGGGTTTAGAAAATTCTCAAAAATCTTACATAACTCTAAATAGAAAAGTAACTATATGATTAACCTCAGATCACTTAGGGCTACCTAAAATAAAAATAAAAAAAATGTAATAAAAAAACTTACATAAAGAATTGACACTATTCACCAAGTGTCTATAACTCTAATTTTAGCCTCTACTTTTGAATTTGTTAAGGGGAAAAGCTTTAGGAGACCATAGAGGCAAACAACCATATAAATTTTAGTGGAATTAGGCTTAATTTGAAGGAGATGAAGAAGAAAAATGGAGGGAGAAGAGAGAGTGGAGGGTGACATTGGCTTTTGGTGGGGGAGGAGAAAGATAAAGGCTTTTGGCATATATGACACCCCACATGTGAAAAGCGATTTTATATGAAGTAGGTGGACAACCTGAATCGTGCCACATATCGATTCAACATTCCATTTTAATCCAATTTTATTTTAAACTTTAGAAATTCATAATAATTTCTTAATACCTCTAAAAATCATGATTTTAATGTAAAAAATTCTTGATAGTGCCCATTAAGGGCCTTGTAAAATCTCGGGTCAAAACTCTAAAGGCAACTAAGGTTACTATTCACTCACATAATTAAGAAATTCCAAATAAATGTCAAATGACTTCAAAAAATTAAATTTCATTCACCAATAGACTGATTGAAAATTTTAACCTTAAAGCTATGATATTATCAAGTCTATCCAGGCACATGTCAGATCATTCCCAGCACAATGTCAACTAAGGTTACTATTCACTAATTCTTGCCCTAAAATGATTTATTGGCTATGCTAAATGTTTTAATTATTTCATTTTCATCATTTTTTTGTTCGTCAAAGTTTTATGGCTAGTACTCCCCCTTTTGGCCATTATAAAGTGCCTTGGCATCTCGGGAGATACTATTCATGCCTCAAATGTACTATTTATGAAATTGAGATTTGCAAGCGTTACATAGATATTGTAGGAAGCCTACAGCAGTCCCTATGCAATGCACCTAGGAGGAGTTAAGATGTATAATGACTTTAAAACACATTATTGGTGGCTAAAAATGAAGAGGGATATTTATGAGTATATGGGGAAATGTTTGACATGTTAACAGGTGAAGGCAGAGCATTAGGTGCTTTTAAGGTTATTACAACTAATCAAAATTCCAAAATGGAAGTGAGAACAAGTTACCGTGGACTTTGTAATAAGGTTACTTACCACTCCTAAAAAGAAAAATTCAGTGTTGGGGATAGTTGACCGGTTAACAAAGTCAACCCATTTCTTGCCCATATAAGCATACTACTCCTTAGATAGGCTAGCAAAGATTAATATTAGGGAGATAATATAGTTATATAGAGTTCCTATATCTATTATTTTGGATAAAGACCAAAGGTTCACATCTTAATTTTGGCAGAAGCTACAAGAAGCCGTAATGACCACGTTACAATTTAACACAATGTTTCATCCCCAGACAGATAGATAGTCAGAAAGAGTGATTTAAGTGCTCGAGGATATGCTCAGAGGGTGTATACTAGATTTTGAAGGGAGTTAGGAGAAGTACCTTCCTTTAGCAGAATTTGCCTATAATAATAGTTACCAAACAAGTTTACAGATGGCAGTGTACAAGGCATTGTTTGGGAGGAAGTGTAAAACTCCTATGTGTTGGACAGAGTTAAGTAAAAATAAACTGGAAGGCCTCGAAATTGATAAAGGAAGTGGAGGAGAAAATGAGAATTATTAAGGGTTAATTGAAAGCTACCATAGACCGTCAAAAGTCCTACATAGATCTCAAAAGGAAGGACATAAAATATCAACTAGGGGATAAGGTTTTCCTTAAGGTCTCACCGTGGAAGAAAGTACTCAATTAGCCCTAAGATACCTAAGGTCATTTGAAGTAGTGTCACAAGTAAGACTAGTTTCCAATAGATTAGCACTCCCTCTTAAGTTAGAAAAAGGTGCATGATACGTTCTATGTATCTATGTTAAGAAGATACAAGTCTGATCCCTCCTATATACTCTAACTAGCAGAAGTTAAGGTCTAGCCTAATCTTACTTATGAAGAATAACCTGTAGCAATTTTAGACTGAGAGGTCAAACAATTAAGGAATAAAATGATCTCTCTTGTTAAAGTCTTATGGCAAAATCACAAAGTAAAAAAAGTGACATAGGAGATTGAAACTTCTATGTGACAATAATATCTTTATTTATTCCCTCTAAGTATGTAACTTTATTTTAGGGATAAAATATTTTAAGTGGGAGAGAGTTGTGACATCTGTATATTATTATATTTATGCCTAACTAATCACAACTGTGTGAGTCTGAAACACACGGGACTAATGAAAATTTAGGGAGTCATTAAACCAATTAGAAAAGGGTAAATTATGTAATCACAGTAAGGGAATAATAATAATGCTAGTAATAACAAATGGATAAATAGTAAATAAATATATTGTAAGAGAAAGAAAAAGAATTCCTCAATTATGATAAATTAACCTAATGAGTTGGTAAGAATTGTCGCGAGAATTTTTGATGGTGGC
>CANXYI010334703.1:0-11984 GCA_948208565.1 Hura crepitans | reverse complement strand
TTCGGCTATGCATAGATTATAGATAATTGAATAAGGTGATGGTAAAGAATAGATATTTGTTGCCTAAGATTAACGATCTTTTTAATCAATTTAAAGGTGCCAGTGTATTTTCTAAGATTAACTTGAGGTCAGGATACCATCAATTATGGGTTGAAGAGATTAACATACCTACGACTGTATTCAGAACCAAATATGGGCACTATGAGTTCCTAGTGATGCCTTTTGGACTCTCTAATGGCCCAGCTGCTTTTATAGACCTGATGAATGAGATTTTTAAATCCTATTTAGACCATTTTGTGGTAGTGTTTATTGATGATATACTAGCCTATTCTAAGACCCCAGAGGAACATGAGCAACACCTCAGAATTGTGTTACAAGCCTTGAGAGAGAAATAATTATTTGCCAAGTTGAGTAAATAAGAGTTTTGGCTAGAAAAAGTAGCCTTTCTAAATCACATAGCTTCAGTAAAAGCCATTAGGGTGGATCCCAGTAAAGTGAAAGTGGTGCTAGAGTGGAAACCTTCTAGGAATGTAACTGCAATAAGAAGCTTCCTAGGACTAGCTGGATATTATAGAAGATTTGTGAAAGGTTTTTTTATGATTGCAGCACCATTGACTAGGTTGTTGAGAAAGGATATAAGATTTAAATGGGATAAGAAATGTCAAGAAAGCTTTGACAAATTAAAGATAATGTTGACTAAAGCCTCTATCCTTACCCAACTAGAATAGGGGAAAGACTTTGTTATTTACAATGATGCCTCCCATAATGGGCTTGGTTATATATTAATGCAAGAAGGCAAAGTGATTGCTTATGCTCTAAATAGTTGAAGCCTCATAAGAGGAATTATCCTACTCATGATTTGGAATTGGCTGCCATTGTCTTCGCTTTGAAAAATTAGAGACACTACCTATATGGTGAGAGAGGCTATATCTACTAAACCATAGGAGCTTGAAATATCTCCTTACATAAAAGGAGTTGAATTTGATGCAGCAATAATGATTAAAATTGATAAAGGATTATGACTGCTTGATAGATTACCATCCTAAAAAAGCAAATGTGGTTACAGATGCGTTGAGCCAAAAATTCATGGTAGCTATAAAGACAAAGAATGTTAAGATGGAATCTATAAGAAGAGATGCCATCTTAGCATAATTGTAGATTAAACTAGATTTTAAGCAACTGATAAAGGAGGTATAAGTGAGGAAGGAATATCTGGCTCAGACTGTGAGTAAAGTCCAAGAGGGGAAGGCTATAGAGTTTAAGTTAGGAGATGATAGATGTTCTTACTACCATGGTAGGTTATCTGTTCCTGACATAGATGAGTTGAGAACTTAAATATTGAAGGAGGCACACGAAGCTCCTTACTCTATGCATTCAGCAAGTACAAAGATGTACTTGGATTTGAAGCCTTATTATTGGTGGCTAAGAATGAAACGTGACGTGGCTAAGTACATAGCTAAGTGTTTGACATGCCAGCAAGTCAAAGCAGAACATCAAATACCTTCTAGATTGCTATATCCAATAGCAATACCAGAATGGAAATGGGAGAAAGTGACAATGGATTTTGTGATGGGACTAATGATGACCTGGAGTAAATGCGATGTTGTATGGCTAATAGTGGATAGATTGACAAAGATAGCTCATTTTATTTCGATCAAAATGGACTATTCCTTAGACAAGCTAGTGCGGTTGTACCTTGATGAGATTGTAAGATTACACAAAGTAGCAATAGCAATTACTTCTAATAGAGACCCCTAATTTACTTCTAGATTTTGGAAGAAATTGCATAAAGCTCTGGGTACTTGATTGACGTACAATACAACCTTTCACCCTAAGACAAATAGGTAATTAGAATGGATGATATAATACTGGAAGACATGTTATATAGTTGTGCCATATAATTTAAGGGAAGCTAGGACTAATATTTGCCCTTGCCTGAGTTTGCATACAATAGCAACCATTAAGCTAGCTTAGGTATGGCACCATACAAAGCATTGTATGGCAGAAGATACAAGACTCCTCTTTGCTAGAGTGAAATAGGTAAAGGTAAGATTATGGGGTCAAATTTGATCAAAGATGTAAAAGAGAAGGTTAAGGCTATAAGAGAAAGGTTAAAGGCTACCACAGATTACCAGAAATCCTATACAGGCTGAAAATGAAGGGACATCGACTATGAAGTGGGTGAAAAAGTGCTCTTAAAAGTATCGCCATGGAAAAAGGTACTTAGGATTGGCAAAAAGTGAAAGCTCAGTCCTAGATTTGTCGGTCCGCACGAGATCATAGAACATATGGCACTATTGGCATATAGGCTAGCCTTACCACCTAAGTTATCATAGATTCATGACATATTCCATGACTTAATGCTGCAATAGTATAAGTCTAATCCATCCCATGTGATACTAGTAGAGGATATTCAAGTACAAATAGACTTAACCTATGAAGAGGAGCTAGTCCAAGTTCTAGCTAGAGAGATTAAGTAATTGAGAAACAAGTCCATTCCATTAGTGAAAGTGTTATGGAGACATCACAAATCTGAAGAGGCCACCTAAGAGAGCAAGGAGTAAATGAAGACTCAATACCTAGAGTTGTTCACGTCAGGTAATTTTGAGGATGAAATTCCTTAAGAGGGGAAGAATTGTAATGCTTATAAATCGAGGTTTCATGAATAGTATCACTGAGGCTTAAATAATGTTCAAAGGAAACTGGGATACCTTTGTAAGGCTAAAGGAGCCGTGTACTAGTCATAAAACTGTGACGGGCTAGAAAATGGTGAAAATGAAATAATTTAAAATTTTATCAGAACCAATAATTCATTTTAGGTAGTAAATAAGTGAATAGTGACCTAAAATGAGATTGTGTCGAGAGTGACCTAGGATGTTCCCGGACAAATCCAAAAATAGCACACTCTAAAGGTTAAAAATTCTAATGAGTTCATTGGTGAAGGAATTTTAATTTTCTAAGGCCATTTGATATTTTTTCAAAATTTATTATTATAGCAGGTGAATAGTGCACCTATTTAACTTTAGAATTTAAACCTAAAATTTTATGTGGCCTTAAGTGAGCATAATTAAGGATTTTTAGAATAAAAGTAATTATTTTTATAAGCACAAATGAATTTTTAAAATTATCTAAAGTTTAAAGCAAAATAAAGCTAATTTGGACAGTTAGATCGCCACACATCGTGATCTAACCAAACCACTTACTCATTCATAACCCTTTACGCATGTGGGAAGGCCACATGTGCACAAAAGCCATCTCCCACCTTCCTTTTCTTCTCAAAGCTGATGCCACCATGAAAGCCTAGCCTCACACCATTTTTGCTCCACCACAATCATAATTCTCCACCAAACTTTGCAAAATTTATATAGGAATTACCCTCTATAGTCCCTAGAACATCATTTATATGGTAGAACTTTAAAATAAGCTCTTAAATGGAAGACATGGTTATGGAGTGAATAGTGACTTTTTGTGTTGTAAGTGTTTATTTCTTAGTTTTTATTTTTGTTTCATGTAATTGATGCATGCCAACATGTGTTTATATATGTATATGCATGAATATGTGTATGAAAGTTGTAATGCCTATTTTTCAAGGCTCCGTAAATAGGGCCACTAAGTCTAAGAAGTGTGCCCAGGGTGCGAGGTCACTACACAAGAACTGAAGTGGCGACACTGGTCATAAAACTTTGAGGGGTTTTAAACTGATGAAAAAGGCAAATTTTAAAAATTTAGCAGAACTAATAATTCATTCTGTGAACTACTGATCTGTGTGATAAAATTTAGTCAGACTGAGAATAACTCGGGATATGCCTGGATAGACCCAAAAATATCAGACCTTAAAGCTCAAAAATTCCATTGAGTTCATTGGTGAAAAATTTTTCAATTTTGAGGTCGTTTGCAAATTTTTTGAATTTTTTAGGTTAGCATACAAATCGAAGCAGTTTGAAAATTGCCCTATCGATGAAATTTGGTTGCAAAAATTTATGAGCATGTAAAAGAGATTAAAATATGAATTTTAAAGTAAACAGTGTAATTTTTTGAGGTTAATGTGAATTTTGGTGAATTTTTGAAGTTTTGCTAAAAATCGAGCCATTTCAGGATGATTCGAGTGGTTGTGGTACCTACCCACACATGGCTAGCTAGTGTATGGTCCATGCCAAGTGGCAAGACCACTTGACAAGTGGAAAAATCCACTCACAAAAGGAGAAGATTTTCTCCTTTGCTGGCTACTAGAATTGACACCAACTTTAGAGAAATCCTCCATCTTTACCATCTTCTCCCAGCTGTTTTAGAGAACTATCACCACCAAAAATTCCTCCTATGTGTTAGGGAATTTTCAAAAAAAATAATGGAGGCAAAAGGAACTCTCATGGATTAATTAAAATTCATTAAAGCTTCCATGGTCAGAAGCAGTCTAACAAGTGAGTTTAGTGAGTTCTATAGGCTTTTCCTTAGATTTTCATGGTTTCTTTTGGCTAGAAATGCTTCCTTGTGATGTCTAACATCTGTGGGAATGTGTGTGGCCTTTGTTTGAGGTGAATATAGGCAAGGAAAGGCTTAAGGAAGAGTGGAAAAGTCACTATGAAAGGATTAGACAGCTTGGGCAATTGGAGTTTTTAGTGGTTCTTCTTAGCTTGTAAGTTCTAGCATTTTTTCATGTCTTTTAATTATTAAGAGGGCTAGAAATGACTTTAAAATTGTTTAACCTAGTGCCTACATGATTGTGTCTTTAAACTTGAATAAAATTCTTAGGAAATGGGTGATTGAGAATTAAAAAGAATAAGGACTTATTTAAATGAAAGGTTTAGCTTGGTGATGATAGGCTATACTTATGGCTGAGACACTTAGGGAGTTGAATTGTAATGGAATGGCTTGTATAGGGTTTGGAAGTGGTAGAGTAGGCATGTGAAGTGAGAGTACCCAAGAGCTTTGGCTAGTGTATGTGTCAATTTGTTTAGCTTGGCATGTGATGTAGGAATGTGTATCAGTACTTAAGGCATGATTAATATGAATGTGAGGTCAATAAGGTAAGAAATTATGTTATGGCATGTGTTAGAATCAAGGAATGTGTAAATGTATGCAAATCCTAATATGGTCGAGACCTAAACTATGTATAAGTTCTCTAAATTGGCATGAAAATGCATTGGTGTGTTTATATATGTATTGAGACCCTATATAAAAGGGTTGAATGTGTAGGGAATGTAAAGAAAATGCATGATTAAGATGCATATGTCATTATACCTAAGAACTACAATACAGGAATTGGCATGGAAATATTGGTAACATGTATATAATGTGTATGCATGAAATGGTATAATTATATGAGCTATGTTTGGCTTAAATTATTTGGCATGAATCTAGTTATTGCACCCTACTTAAAATGGCATGAAATGTAACTAAGATATATGATGAAAGATAAATTAAAAATGACCTTGAATTTAGCTAGAAAATAGCTTGAAAAGGTCATTGCAATGTGCCTTTAAGGGCTATAATGGTGAGCAAAAAATGTGCCTATAATTTATGCCTTTGAAGGCTATTATATATGATTAAATGTAATGGCAATTATGCCTATGTTTTGGCCTAATAATTGGCCTAGTATATATTGGCTTTGGGCTTATGGAATGTATGAATTTTTTGGTGAAAATTGTAATGAAAAAGGCTAAGAAATGAATCCAAAATTTGCTTTTAAAACTTGACGAAATAACCTATAACTATCCAGCTTGACCATTACCTGAATCAAAAATACCACTGGATAGTAAATGTCTACTATATGAGAAATGTCTTTGGAATAAAATCAAGCATAATATACCTTAATTATTGGCAATCGTAGTACTTGAAATTAATACTAAGAATTTACCCAGTATAGCCTAAGTGTGGCCATACCAGACCAGGTTAAAATTAAAATGTGCAATAAAAATCATAATTAACTATTTTCATTCTTAAATATTATAAAAAGTCAATCAATAAAGAAATAAACATAATTTGAGTTACTTGGCCCATTAGTTAGGCACCCACTGGATGGGTTAACTGGTTAACTTAGGAATTTTAGCAACTGCTACACTGTTTACTTTTAAGATAGGGCTGGTACAGTGACCTAGGCCTATATTGGGGCCACTATACTAGTCTCTTGGATCGATAATTTTCCTCCTTTGCCACTTGATGCCAGTTACTAAATTTTTTTGGTGTAATAGCGTAGGTCTTGGAGGGCCACTTCACCAGTCTATTGGATAGACCAGTCTACTAGGTAGACACAATTATGCCATTCTTGATCTTTAAATTTTGTCAGTGTAGCAACGTAGGTCTTGAAGGGATACTACATTAGTCTATTGGATAGACTAGTCTGCTAGGTAGAGATAAATTTGCCATTCCTTATTTCTAAATTTTACTAGTGCAGCAGTGTAGGTCCAGGAGGGCCACTGCATTAGTCTATTAGATAGACCAGCCTACTAGGCAAACACAGTTATGCCATTCTTGATCTTTAAATAAGGCTGGTATAACAGTGAAGGTCTCGAGGGCCACTGTACTAATCTGTTAGACAAACTAGTTTGCTAGGCAGACCACACATTGTTATCTGCACCTTAGGTGCTATAACATAATCAGGCCAGTGCAGCGGTTCGAGTCTAGAATGTGGATCACTGCACTATTTTCATTCCCTTTAAGTCCAATGTATGTTAGTGTCATCTTTCTAGTTAAGCTAGATAACTTAATAAAATAAACAACATATGAACTAAATTAAGAGTAATAAGCAATAAAAGGCTTAGTTGGGCACAAATATCTATATAATACTACAAAATGTATACCCAAGGGTATTTTGGTAATTTTTACATAGATGTCACTTATTGATCTAGTAATCCAATCATTGGACTATTATAACTGGAAATGGCCTAGATTTATAATTTAGTTGATTTCAAATGACTGTATAAAGGATAAATTGGTTAAGGACAAGAGCATGGGTATTTTAGTCATTTGATAAAAATGGCTAATCATTAGCCTGGTAACACGAGTGAGATAGTATTATCACTGATAAGGGTAAATATTTATAAAATATGAAATTTTAGGATATTATCTAACTAGTAATTAATAATTATACACAAGGGTAGGGTGGTCATCCTAATAAATGTATTTTAAATGGTTAGCATAATAACCTGACTGTAAAAATAGATCTCATTACTATATAAATGCATGATAACCTATATGACATGATGTAAATGCTTGAGTTCAACACTGAGTATTATATACTCAGCGTACTAATTTTGGTGCGTAGGTAATAAGAACTTACAGATAGCTTTAAAGTGCATGCAATCAAAGTTCAGAGGATAGGTAAGTAAGGGGGCTATATGTTTAGTATATGACTTTGCACTCATATACATAGGTGGGGAATAGGTACCATATAAGAGGCTCTATTTATGGTGTGGTATGTGTTTTGTAATTAGTGTATTATTAGGCTATATTTGCATGTGTGATTGCCTATATTTGATGAGATAATATGTGAGCCTGAGGCTTAAGTGTATGTTTATCTGACTGTGGCCTAAGGCCTATGTTGATGTTTGATAGAATGATGATGTTAGGCTATACCTAGGGGACTAGAAGGGTCCAAGAGATGTGAAATGTTTTATAGAAGTGCATTTTACAAGTTCAAATTTTTTGAATAGTGACTCAACAGCTATTATGCTATCAGATTATAGGAAATACCTAATTATCCTAGAATAAGCCAATATGGGTATGAAAAAATGGTATGGCCATAAGAAATACATAACGACAAACAGGAATGAATTTGGAGTTAGATAGAACCAAATATTATAGATTAAGTAAAAGCTAAATAAATGTACATAGGAGAAATTGGAAGATGGGTGACTTGGCAGAAAGTGTACTACTTATTGGATTTCTTCGAGAATTCAGTAAGGGGTCTTACAAAAGTTTTGGTTCATTCATATGTGTGCTTCATTTGTTGTAATATGTATGCCATGATGTAAATTAGATGATATAATAATGATATGGATATGTTTTAGATGTGAAAAGTATGTGAATATGCATGATGTATGTATGGTCATAGGCATGACATGTATGTCATGGCATGTATATGTGTGGTTAATATGTGTACATGGTGTATTATCATGTTAACCATGATGTATTATGATGGTAATAATATGTGTAGCATAAAAGGGACATGGCATATGGAAATAGATGTATGACTATGGCATGACACATGGTTAAGGTCATGTATCGCATTATGGTAAAGATTAGGGCATATAAGGTATGATAAGAAATGGGTAAAGAAAAATGTATTCTAAGTGTGGAGTAAATTTTATTATATGGCATATAATGAGATATAAAATTTAAGTGTTATAAGATTTATTTGGTATGAGAGATTTATGATAAAAATAATGATGAAATATGTGATGGAAATGTAACATGATGTGAGACACAATGGTATGATATATGAAGGCATAAGGCCATGAAAAGAATGAAAAATGACCAAATGAATAGCAGAAGAAATGACCAAAGGAATAGTAACATTACATAAAATGGCCTATAATTATCTAGTGGAGAAAATGACTTGTAGCTATCTATTAAAAATGAGCATATGAAATTGACTAATATTTGTGTCTTAATAACATGGAAATAAATAAAATAAATGAATAGTAAATAAATAAAATCAATTAATAGATAGTTAGCCCATTAGTTAAACACCCACTGGATGGGTTGACCAGTCAACTAAGAATTAGCAGCTGTTAGAGATACTGTGCCTTCGGGGCTATGTAATGGTGGGTGTAGTCACCAATGTCGAGATGTTGACCACTGCACTAGGTTGGTGTAACCGTTGAGGTCTTTATATAGACCACTACACTGTATGAATATAGCCACAGTAGTCTTAATGAGGGCCACTGCACTATATAGGGTAGGTGTAGCTACTGAGATTTTGAGATAAGCCACTGCACTATGTGGGTACAGCCACGAGAGTTTCGAGATGGGGCCATTACACTAGGTGAGTGCAGCTATCAGCGTCTAAAATGTGGGCCACTACATTATATGGGTACAACCATAGTAGTTTTGAGATACAGCCATTGCACTAGGCAGGTACAGATATCAGGGTCCAAAATATGGGCCACTGTACAATCTGGATTTCCCTGCAATTCAGTGTTCTAAAGTGCCGTCTTTTTAGTTTGAGCCTATAATGAAAATGGATGTTATGGATAATTACTATAGATATTGAATGAACAATTTATACAAAATAAAGTCTATAACTGGAGACTAGTAAACTAAGTTAACCAGATAAAATAATAATTTAATATTATTTTAATAATACTAGTTCTGTATATTGCATGTTGGATGTTGATTAGTGTGAAGTATATATAACTTCATGACATATTTTTATTACATTAAATCCATCATTGAGTTATATACGCAACATGTCGGTGTTCTAATGTGCAGGTTGTTGATACAGTAGTTGTCCAGCCTTAGTGTATTTTGCAGTGTAGCAGACATAAATTTGAAAGTATTACTTTTAAAGGTTTTATTTGTCACCCTTGTATACATATGTATAGGGTTGGGCTTAACTAGGCAAGTACTAGATATATGTACATTATGAGATTGATGTATAAATGGATACCTAGTATGATATAAATATTTGGCTTATCTGATAATTGTAAGCCCCAGGCCATGTTTGTTGATATTTGTGTGTGGTGGTATAATGATATAGGGATTAGAGGACTAGAAGGGTCCAGGAGATGACAAAGAATTAAGTATAATCCTAGAAGTGTGTTTTTACAGGTATATATTTTTGGGTTAGTTACACGAGTTGCTATTATGCTACCTAAATTTCCATAAAATGAACAACTACCATAAAATATATTTTTGTCAATTAAAAATATCTTTTTATCATATGGAAATAGTCAGTATAAGGGGGTTATATGAAAAGATTTAAGAAAATACATGCATGGATACATAAATTAACTGATGACATAAATGTTAAATGAATGAGCACCTAGAGCAATTTTAGGAGGGGTGACCAATAGAAAGTAGCATACCTTGTCTAGTTCCTTTGGGAATAGACAGGAAGTGTTATACTTTAACCCTAAAATATAAGTTGATTTGCTAAGGTCTTTCATAGAGAACTGCTTTGACAGCCAAGTATTTATTGATTGAAAAACTGAGACATCATTTCCTATAAGCAATATGTCATCAATTTAAAGCACTAGGAAAATGACAACATCCCTTTAACCTTCTTGTGGACATAACATTCATCAAAGTTTTGTGAGAAACCAAACTTTTTTTATTGTCTCATCAAAATGGATATTCAAGCCTTTAGATGCTTGCTTCAATCTATAGATGGATTTTTGAAGCTTGCATACGTTGCTACTATCACTAGATGTGAATCCCTCAAGCTATGTCTATAACATCCCAAAACTTTAGGTTTATAAATAGTGTTTTTATAAAATTACATAGGGTTCCCAATGAATAGACACTAAATAGATTAAATAAAGAAGGATTTAGTGAGATGTAAAATTTTTTATAGAAGGTAAATACATAAATATATAAAGATTTTAATCATAAATTTAGTATTTTATTCAGGTTTGACTTAAAGACTTTATAAGATAATATTTAAACAATTTGGATGGACTTTGATAGGGGAATTCGATTTTTATAAACTAAGAAATGATATTATTATAGCTCGATTCAAATGAGGAATAAAAATAATACTAATAATAATAATAAAGATAAAAGACAAAAAAAAAGAGGGGCTAATTTAAAATAATTAAAAGAAAAAAGGATCTAGAAGAAAAAAGGCAGCCAAACAAAAAGAAAATGGGACAGCCAAAGTGGAAAAAATCAAAAAGAAAAAGAAAAAAAAGAAAAGAAGAAAAGAGGGAAGAAAGGAGAAGACAGAAGGTAGCAGAGGAGGAAGCACAGTGGGTCATGAGAGCATAATGTCGAGCAGTGGCTGTGGCATTACTAGAGCATCATTGGTGGTGATGGTAGTAGTTTTGCTATCGAAGGGAGGAAAAGTCAGTAGAAGACTAAAGAAGAGAGGGGCACCGATGCCAGACCCAGCCACTACCACTAATGGTAATGCCACCACAGTGCAGTAGGGATGGGTTAGTAGCTAGTCTCCCCATTCTTATCATGTTTATCCAATTTTTATGATATTCTCCTTTTAATTAAATAATAATTTGATTGGTATAGCTAACTTACAATGGGTGTAATGTGGATCGAGTGCTAGAATTTCATTTAGAGTTTAATTATTTTGGGTGAATGAAAGATATAAAAGGCATAAATGGGTTAATGTTGATAATACAGAAAATTCTATA
Source organism: Hura crepitans (assembly GCA_948208565.1). Taxonomy (NCBI): domain Eukaryota; kingdom Viridiplantae; phylum Streptophyta; class Magnoliopsida; order Malpighiales; family Euphorbiaceae; genus Hura; species Hura crepitans. Next base: position 678 of record CANXYI010334703.1, on the reverse strand, counting down.
GAGATGTTAGTAAGAATGGTTCTTATTTTCAATAGATTTTTAAACTAGAAAGGGGGTGAATTTTAATTATGCTGAAGTTAGACATCAAGCAAGAATTAGTGATGAAAATAGAGGTAATGGAAAGGATCAATGTGAAAGAATTTGGGTTTTTGAGTGTGAATTATTAAACTATGTAATTGATTTTAGATTTGTTATGGTGTTACGAATGGAAAAGAACTGAAGTTGAGAAGGAGGAAAGGCTGAATGATATCCCACACCCTATTATAGAAGTGAGCAACTAGCTTCGAGTTTGGTAACAACAAAGAAATACAAAAAATTTTCTAGATTAATTTCTAGAATTTAATGAGATTTTTGGTTAGCAGCTATAATGGAATGATGGACAAAAAGGCTTATAGCCAGAGATAGCAAAAAGGGGTCTTGATAAGCTTCTAAAGGTAGACATCCATGTTTAGGATATTATAAACTTATGCCTTTATATATTTTATTGTTAAGTTATTTTTTTATTATCTATAATAAAATGTGCATATGTCTTTTATTTCTAGATCATGTATACATGTATATATATAAATAAATCTAGATATAGAAAATTAATTATATGAATTACATTAACATTCAAGGAATAAAGATATAGGAATATTGCATGTCATATGATTAGAAATGCATGTAAGCTTGAATGAT
>CANXYI010334675.1:0-22390 GCA_948208565.1 Hura crepitans | reverse complement strand
TGTATATCATGTGCACTTAGCATTACACAAGTCCAAGTGGCATTCGGGTACCCTGAAGGTCACATATAGGCACATGAATCTTCACACAACGTGAGTTATGCCATTAGCATCCCATAAACCATATATGTACTCATGATTCCTTACATATAGCATAAACACACATCTATGCACATACACTTGCTCAAGGCCATTTGGCCTCCATCTATGCACATACACTTACTCAAGGCCATTCGGCCTCCATCTATGCACACACATTGCATGTATTAACTCATACTTAACATACATTACTTTACCAACCCAACCATTTTTATTGCATTCAATCCTATTAATTGCATTAAAAATAAATATCACATATTTTGTCCATTTACACATAAAAATATATTCACGCTTTTTAAACATATTAATGTGATTACACATACTTAATAACAGTGTGTGGTATGCCTGAAGCTATCTTATGCCTTTTCTTTGCTTCGAGAATCACGAGTTGACATTTCACCTGCGAATTCAAATGGCCAAGATTTAGCAAAAATCATATAAGATCACACAGGCTTTGAAAAATCAAAACGAGGACATTAAATGACTCTTAGGCATGTAACAAACATAGGAAAAATGTTAGAACTCAAAAATTCTTACCCGAATGAATAATGGTCACTATTTACCGTGAGTTTCTCTACGTGATTTCTCCCAAACATCTCCACCAAACCAGTCAATTTTGGTGTGTATGGAAAGCTCTCTACATTTGCTTTCTATTTATTACTAACTTCAAAGGTAGGTAGTGCCAAATGAAGAAGAAAAAGGGAGGAGAGTGGGCTAGATAGCTATTGGCTATGAGAACAGAAAAAAGGAGAAAAGGAAGAAAGGAAAAAAATGAAAAGAAAAGGATTTATTTGGTATTTTTTGAAATAATTAATTTTTTCATCCTTTTGAGTTTATTTGTACCCCTCTTAGGAATCCAAATTAAATGATTAACACCTCCAAAAATTGGATAAATCAAGGTTCTATAGATCACCAAAATCTCAGGTTCAAAAAATGAAAGGAATTGAGAAAATTAACATAATTACTCAATTAAAAATTCAAAAGAATTACTGATTCTAATGCTAATAAACTTATTGGAATATTTAAGTATCAAGTTGTATAATTCTTGAATTATGTTGAGCAATTTGTATTTATTTTACTGTTCAGCTTTGCTTGTGGCACTATTCACAAAACACTACTACAAAATCTTGTTTATCATTTTTAGCCATGCAAATGACTTTGAATTAACTTCAAACTTTACCCAAAATTCTTGCATAATTAATACTCCCTGATGGACTACTTAGTGTGACTCGAATTTTGAGAAACACTATTTATCTCGAGAAGTACTATTCATAAGAGTCGGGATTTTTGAGTCGTTACATAATTGATACTTGAAACATGATTATGGTCATGAAATGATATGACAAGTAAGATGAAAAATAAGAAAATTAGCATGAAGTTATAATTAAAAAGAGAAGGTGGCCAAATGGCCTTGACATGTAAGTGTAAATTATGAAATAATTATACCTTATATTGGGTGATAGAGGTACAATTATAAGATGAAATGTCTTGATATGATTCCGTGTTAAGTAAAGCTATAAGCAAGTTGTTATGAATTGTGATCGATTGATTATTGGCTTGTATAAAGTTGTAGATCATGAAAAGTACATAATAACTAAGTGTTCTGACCTATAATTTTTTACATATGAGAAAAATGAAATACTGTAATATGTATAATTTTTAGATGTAAAAGTTAAGCTAAAGTGGCACATATAATTTATATGTAAGGAAGGCATGATTTCATACTACATATAAATCTAATGTGATTATGGAATTAATAGCAATTATTTACATGTGTGATGAATATTCTGACCCTAAAATGTGCATAAAAGCGTGATATGAAAATGCAAGTCATTTGTGTATGATTATGGCACGTGATTAGTGCTAAATGATAAAATATGGGAAGTAAAATAATATTCTCAATTATAATAAATTGTCATGCATTTAGTAGAAAATTGAATAATTTTAATACTAAATTATTCTCATGAAATAAAAGAATTATAAAAATAGCCTATATGAGTAACAACCTAGAGTGAGATAGGTTGACCGGTCAATAAGGGATAGATAGAAGCTACTAGCTATTACATTGTCAATTTTGGTTATGGGTCCACTTATAGTTTGACCCTAACCTTTATATGATAGTATTGGATTTCTACGCAAGTGCAGTGTTCAGGTCTCTTAGTGCCACTGCATTAGTTTATAGTGGTGTAGCAGCCATTCATATCCACAATGTAAACCACTACATAAGATTATCCTGATATCCCTAGGTGTTATGTTCTCAAAAATATGGGCAGAGTAAAAATAGTTATAAGCATGTAATTGTTGGAAATATAAAATTTAATTAATTTCCTAAATTTAATGGCATAAATAAAATATACAGTGAGAATATAGTTAATTATAATATGATTAGTATATTAGTGAGACTGCAAGTATCATAAAATGTGTTGACCATTTATGCATGATGTATGAGATGAATAAATTATGTTAAATGTTGGTTTAATTTTATGAGACTAAATATGTGCGATTTTAAAATAATTGGCATGTAATCATATATGGCATAAAATATAGTTAAATACAATATTTATATGTAATAGTGAATGTTATTGATATACACTCTTGTTAGAATAAGAATATGTTTATATAATTATATACAATAATTATTTTGATAACACCACTAAGTAGTACACTTACTGAATCATTTTGTTTGTGATTCGCAGGTAGGAAGAATAATTGAGCTATGCTTTAGGATATTTACAGAAGCAAAGAGGAGACCTTAATTTTGTTAAATATAAGATGTATCAAATTTATATAATGTATAAACTGTAGGAAATCACACTTTGATATTGGTTATATACAATTTTGGGCCTAAGCCAAAATATGTAATTAATTATAGTTTTTGTAAATGGGTCTATAATTATAAATCTAAATACACTTTTAAATTATTTTATGCATGCTTGATTTCTCTTCCTAATTTTGAGACTGTGTTGCTAAAATTGATATTTTGAGTGATCACATGGATTATAAAGTAGAGGAGATATATGAAAATTGTTATAGAAGTGTTTTTATAGGTTTAAAATTTTTTTGATAGTACCCGATACAGTTGTTATGAAGCCAAAATTTTGGCATGAGGATTCAAAATTTTTGCTCGTAAATTGATTTTAAGAAGTTTTAATAAGTATAAATTTATTTTTAAAAGACTATAATCTTTGACATTTATAGCATGTGGTCTAAGGTTGGTAAAATAGGATTTATATTGTGAGTTTAGATAAAATAGTATGTGTTGCACTCTTTAGTTGTGTTAAGTGACTAGCCGGTGTTCAGATCGGGTAAGGGTGTCTCATTTAGTGGTATTAGAGCTTCGGTTTAGGTATTCCTAGGCAGTGTAAGAGTGTTATAGAGGTCAAGTCTATACATTACATAATTTAATGATATCAATGCTTATCAATTGTTTTTTACCTATAGTTAAGATGAGTGCACTGTAGAATGAAGAGGAAGGTTAAGCTTGTTTGTAAGTTGGATAAAAGGATGATAGAGTGGCATCCATACCTGAGAGTGCTGCTTGGCAAGAATCATCAATATCTTATGGTCCACCAGTTTTTGTACAATAGATGTTGCATTTGTTGAGATAGGCTTCTACTATAACTCCACCTCTATCAGCTCCATAGCAACAAGAATTACCTTTACTCTTTATAAAACATACCTAAAGAGAGTAAAGTGTATGAGAGTTGAAGATTTTAAAGGACAATGAGAAGTAAAACTAGAGATAGCTGAGTACTGGTTAGATTACACTAAAAAGATCATGAAATTGATACAATGTATAGTAGTAGAAAAAGTAATATGTGCCACCTCCCTATTGTTAAAAGAGGTTTCAAAATGGTGGGATGATTTGATTAAGTCTAAGACAAAGGATGAGCTGACATGGGATTTCTTCTTGGAGAATTCTAAAAGAAGTATATTCTAGATTATGATTTAGATAATAAAAGATAATAATTCATTAATCTAAAATAAGAAAAAAAATCTATGGGAGAATATAAAAAGGATTTTTTTATATTGAACCACTATGATAAGGATACCATTACAATAAAAGCTAATAAGTGTAAGCGATTTGAGAAACGGTTACATGTTGATATTAGGTTAGAAGTAGTTCCCATGAAAAATAGAAAGTTTAATCAGTTGGTTGTAGTTTGTCAATCAATAGAGATAATGCAAAAGGAGAAGTGAGAGTATCATTATAAGAAAAGAACTTCTAGACTAGGAACACTAAGCGTTACACACCAATCAGATAAGAGATTTAAAGTGGTCAGTAAGAAGCACCACTTCAATTTAAAAAGTGGGGTTAATATCAAAGAATAACTTAGGGGAATCAGAATAGGGGTAAGACTAGACAACTATCATAAGTGGTGCAACAGTTTTCATAGCTAAAGGTAGTTAGGTTACTCAATATCTGACTTGCCATAGATGACATAGGGGTGAATATTAGTGGAAGAAGTATAAGACATGTTTTAAGTGTCATTCCTCATATCCTTTTCACAAAGATTGCCCTAAGAGAATTGAGAGTAGATTGGGATTAGCACAAGTTTCTACCTAGTGTTAAAGAGGAGATAGAAGTGATAGGAGAGATAAGGCAGAGGGAGTTTAGAGGGATAGAGCTGAGTCTAAAGCTAATTAGAGAGTGCCTACTTGACAATATGCCATTAGGGTAAGAGAGAAGGCTAATGAGTTAGACATTATAACAGTTACTTTCTATCTCTTCGACTCTCCTATTTTGGCTTTAATTGATTTGGGGTCTACAAACTCATTTGTTTACACATCACGAGCATAAGATCAGGGGTTAGAGTTAGAATCTATGGAATTTGAAATTTTTGTTAGCAACCCTTTAGGTTACCATGTTAGAGTAAATAAGATTTATAGGAAATGTCCTCTAACAGTCCAAGAACATTAGTTTTTAGTTGGTCTCATTGAACTGCCATTCAATGAGTTTGATTTGATATTGGGTATAGATTGGATATCCAAGTATTAGGCTATTGTAGATTACAAGTTGATGAGATTGACTCTTAAGGATGATGATGGAGCTGAGAATAGAGTTGTGGGTGAGAGGATATATTAAAATGAGCTTTTGACTGACAAAAGTCATATACTAATCTTCAGTGAAAATATGTTAAATTTGAAATAAGAGATAAAGTATTTCTAAAGGTATTATCATGGAAGAAGGTTTTACACTTTGTCAAGAAAGGAAAATTAAGTCTGATGTTTATTGGCCTATACGAGGTGACTAACTTTGTGGGACCAGTAGCTATAGACTAGCATTACCACTAAAACTTCTACAAAGTCATGATGTTTTCCATATTTCTATGCTTAGATGATATAGATCTGATTCGACTCATGTCTTATCAGTGGAAAAAGTTGAACTTTGGCAAGATTTGTCCAATGAGGAAGAACTTATCAAAATTTTGACTAGAGTGGTCAAGGAGTTAAGAAATAAAACCATTGCACTCGTGAAAGTGGCTTAGAAGCATTATGGCATAGAAGAAAAAACTTAGGAGTCCAAAGCTCAGATGTATGAGCAATACCTAAAATTATTTTAATTAGGTAATGTTGAGGGCGACATTTATTTTAAGAGGGGAAGTCACATAATAATTCAAAAATTCTTGATTTTATGAATAGTACTTTCCCGAGATGAATAGTACTCCCAAGTTTCAAGGTGTACTAAAGTTACAAGATAAATGTATTAATCATAAAATAATTTTAGGTAAAGTTTGATATTAATTGGAGTTCATTAGATTGGTTAAACAAGATAAGAAAATTTTTACAATTGTGTCTTAAGAATACTAACCAAGGCAAAGTTGAACCATAAATAATTTTTAAAGTTGCTTAGAAAATTTTGAAAACTGTATGACCTAATACTAAAAAATTCCACTGATTCTAATGGCACTAGATTCAAAATTTTTTAAAGTTAGGAAGTATTTTTATTTAAATTTTGGAAAATATAAAATTGACATTTTAAGTTGGTTTCTTTCGATATTTAAGCCCTAACTTTTATAGTAATTAGAAACCTAATTTATTTAATTTTTAGAAGTGGAATGAGAGAAAATGGATTTAAAATAAGGGAGAAATGAATTTTTAAAGGTATTAAAAATTATTTTTTCCAATACTATAAATGTCCTTTTCAACTTTGACTTTTTGAGTTAAAGTTCATAAACTACTTCTCACCTCTCTCTCCGTCATTTTCTCGACAACCCAAAGGAGTGTATTTTTCCAATTTTTCTTGATTTTTTCTTTTATTTACAAGCTAAAATCATTAATCTAATTATAGCAAATAAGTCTACAAGGGTTCAAGATACCATAATAGGCTATTTTAAAGAGAAAAAAGAAGAAATTTTCACATTTTCAGGTTGAATGGATAGTGCCTATTTTCAATTAGGTAAGATTTTCAAAAATGTAATATTTTTCACATGCTAAGTAGTTGCCCAAAAATTGAAAAATGTGGTTATTTGAAATTTTTGGGATTCGTATCAATTTTTACAATTTTTCTAAAAAAGAATATGTAATTAGCAATTTCAAAAATGGAGCGGGGTGTGATAAGGGTAAAGCGAAGGTTTAGTTAAGCCTCGTAGTGTATGTCGAGTTCGCTATATATGTGTAATCGATCTAATTAATGTAATTAAGGCAATCATCTATTTATATATAATGTACATAACTATGAATATGTTAGTAAAAATGCATAATTGTTAAGAAAATGGAGAAATGAATTATGTATGGCGATTTTATGAGGTGACGAATTGTGTATGTACAAAGAATGATGAAAAAAAAATATTATAATGTGTGTGCATGTGTGGTCGAATGGCCTTAAATGTGTTAAAGTGATTGAATTATGCCATTTAGATCTAATTGATACGTGAAACATGATTCTAGTCATGAAATGTTATAATAAGCAAGATGAAAGATAAGGAAATTAGCATGAAATTGTAATTAAAAAGAGAAGGTGGCTGAATGGCTTTGATATGTAAGTGCAAATTATGAAATAATAGACTTAATGTTGGATGATAAAGGTATATTTGTAAGATTAAATGTCTTAATATGATATTGTGTTATGTAAAGCTATAATTTACTGGATATGAATTGTGGTCAATGGATTATTGGATAGCATAAGGTTGTAGGCCATGAAAAGTACATAATAAACATGAGTTATAACCTATAATTGATTAAATATGTAAAAAATGAGGTACTATAATATATATAATTTTTACAAGTAAAAGTTAAGCCAAAATGGCACATATAATTTATATGTAGGGAAGGTATGATTTCATGCTACATATAAATTTAATGTGATTATTGAATTAATAGCAATTATTTACATGTGAGATGAACATTTTGACATTGAAACATTCATAGAAGTATGATATGGAAATGCGAGACTTTTGTATATGATTAAAGCATGTGATTTTTGCTAAATGATAAAATATGGGAAGTAAAATAATATGCCCAGTTGTAATAAATTACCATGCATCTAGTAGCAAATTGAATAATTTTAATATTAAATTATTCTAATAGAATAGAAGAATTATAGAAATAGCCTATATGAGTAACAACTTAGAGTTAGGTTAACCAGTCATCTAGGGATACAAAGCATCTGCTAGACACTATTGTGTTGATTTTTGTTATGGGGATTTATAGTCTAACCCTAACCTATTGTGATAGTATTGGATTTCTACGCCAGTGCAGCTGCCGCTCAAGTCTTTTGGGTCTATTACACCAGTCTATGCTAATGCAGTGGCTGTTCAAGTGAAAAATGTAGACTACTACACAACATTAACCCAACATACATGGGTGTTATGTTCTCATAAATATGGACAGTGTAAAAATAGTTATATGCATGTAATTGTTAGAAATATAAAATTTTATTCATTTCCCAAATTTAACAGCATGAATAAAATATATAATGAGAATTTAGTTAATTATAATATTGATTGTATATTAATGAGATTGCAAGTATCATAAAATGTGTCAACCATTTATTGGTGATGTATGAGATGAATATATTATATTAAATGGTCATTTAATTTTATGAGACTAAATATGTGTGATTTTAAATTAATTGGCCTATACACACATATTGTATAAAATATAGTTAAATACAATATTTATATGTAATGTTGAATGATGTCCGTATACACTCTTGTTAGAATAAGAATATGATTATATGATTATATGCAATACTTATTTCGATTACAGCACTAAGCAATATGTTTAGCGCATTGCTTTGTTTGTTGATGTGCAAGTAGGAAGAATAATTGAGCTGTGCCTTAGGATATTTATAAAAGTAAAGAGGGGACCTTGTATTTGGTTAATATAAGATGTATTGAATTTATGTAATGTATAGACTATAGGAAATCACACTCTATTGCTGGTAATGTATAATTTTCAACCTAAGCCAAAATATGTATTTAATTATAGTTTTTGAAAATGGGTTTGTAATTATAAATCTAAATATGATTTTAAATTAAGTTATGCATGCTTGATGTTTCTTCTTGAGGTTTAGATTATGTTGTTGAAATTGAAATTTAGAGTGATCAGATTGATCACGAAGTAGTGGAGGTATAAGAAAATTATTATAGAATAGGTTAAAAAAATTTTGTGTAGTGGCTAGTACAGCTATTATGCTACTAAAATTTCTACATGAGGATTCAAAAATTTTGACCCATAAATTGATTATAAGAAGTTTTAACAAGTTTAAATTTATTTCAAGAAGACTATAATTTTTGACATTGAAAGTATGTGGTCTAATATTGCTAAAATAGGATTTATATTGTGAGTTCAAATAACATAGTTTGTGTTGAACACCTTAGTTAGGTCTAGCCACTAGCTGGAGAATGGGCTAGGTGAGGGGTGTCTCATAAGTTGTCATGCATTTTCATTTCACGAATTTTAAGTATGTATTTGGACATGATTCATAACACTATGTAAGAGTCGCTCATCTTTATTCTTAGAATCATATATTAGGATAGATTCTCATATTATCTATAACATACATCAATATACATCATATGTCTTATAATAATCATGCATCTCATTAATTTTTTGTATAAATATTATATGTAATGCCATCTAAAATAAGAGTTGCATATAGATATATTTAGCCTTACTAACTCTTTGTCTATACATTTCACTCATATATGTATCCATGCAATCATCAAGTAGAACTTTATTAATTCTTATAAATATTTTAACACTAAGTACATAACACATATCACATATCAAATTGCATACATGCATTACCCCTTGAAAAACTTCATTTGGCATCACCCTTATTTCATGCTCAAGCATTTATATCTAGGGCATACTATAAAATCACTGACCATCCATATGTATCTACATTATAGTTATCAATCATGCATATATATACATATATCAATAACATATAATACATCATCTTTTAAGTAAATTGGGCATGAACATGTATCACACTTATTCATTACTTTTATTATAAATGTGCACAACATGCATCATATAGACACACATATTGTAAGAAGTTATGCATTATAACATATGCATCATCAGATGTACATTACATCATGCATAATATACATAATTGAAAGTTCTCTATGTCAACTAGTCATACACGACACATACTAAAGCCAATATAGGAAATACATTTATACATTCATGTAGCACACTACTTGGATCATGTATCTTAAACACATATGATAGGAATCACACATTGTGCTAATTATTTATGTGTACATCTATTATAGTTCATTCTTTTCTCAGACTCACCAGTCGACATACCATTACTTCCTCATTTAAATGAGAATCTCAATTTAACTATGGCAGATGATCAAGATGCCTCTATATATCAAAATGATTTAACTATTACATTGGACCACTTCAAATAAGGAATGCTAAGAATTACCATAGCTGCATTAGCTACTAATGCTCTTAAGGCTAAGATAGGGGATAAAATCTTACAAGATGCTTCCCTTAAATGCAAAGAATTCTTGAAGGCTCTCATAATTTTTAAGCAAGAAGTACTACAAGTTGTCAATCATGTCATAGTTGATACAATACTTGATGCTCATTATCTTAAGAGCCACAAAATGAAAAAAGAGTAACTAAGCAAGAAAAGGCCCCACCTTACTAATACTGGACCTAGCTATATCAACACCCAATTGAACAATAAAGAATGGTAGCTTAACTTGTTTAAACCCCTGTCATGGCATTTTAAGAGATTAGTACTAGAAGGAAAGCTACAACCACTCTTATTTGAACAAGCCAAAAGTCAAAACAAGTTAGGACATCACTTTGATTTCTTTTATGAATAGCACCAACATACAGGGCGTCACATAGATGAATGTTAGACTCTTCATGCTGCTATTCAGGAACTCAAAAAGGAAGTATGAATCCCACTTACCAATTACCTAATCATAAAGAGGTTTCAAGCCTATGTCGTGATCTTTCTTTTGTGTGTTTTGAAAATGATTTATGCTTATGAACATATCCTAAAATTCAAAAACTTCAGCTTTAATCTTTTTAATTAAACATTTTTATTTTTATCTCCTGTTTATAATGTTTTTCCATGTGATAGCATGTATATTGATAATTATTGCAAATGTAACATTAATTCAATTATTACTGGTTTATTTAATCTTAGCATATATAAGTATCTTAGATCACATTTCCTATAGCTCTTGATAAGGTATAAGTGAGATGAAAAATGAAGTAAAGAAAAAATAATAAAAAAGTAGTCTATCCCACACTCAGCTACTAAATTAAGGAAACTTGTTAATTCAAAAGACTAAAAAAACACTGGTAAATAGGTTATTTCCATAGGGTTAAAATCTCAACCAAAATCCTAGCCCAAAAGATCAAAAGAATCTAACACCTTAAATTTGTCTCCTTTTAAACAAACACATGTACCCTTCCACTCTTGTCACCTACGATTTTTTATAATGCTACCATGCATCAATTTTTAATTGAACTTCAAAACTAAATAAACCCTAAGATCACTTCACAATTAACCCCGTGGGCATATATGACATTCACTGAAAGTAGTTTATAGTTTTTTTGACTAGACCCTTTATATAAGCAATCAAAATCATCACAAGAAGGGATTTAATGTGGCAGTGCTTGCTAGGCCATTAAAAACTCTTTTTCACACTAATATTTAGCCTATTGTCATTTTCTAATTTCATAAAAAAAAAGGCAGGTCTCAAAATAATCCTTTCAAACCTAAGTACCAATAATCAAAAGGCAACCCTAAATAGGTGTTTCTTTCCTATATGAAGATCTTCTTGCATTTGAATAACCCCTTCCAAATGTTACAATTTCAAGAATCCCTTTTTTTTATAATAGATTAAAACTAGTATTACCCATAGAAGTAAAGAGTCTTAAGCAAAATCTTATGCCTAATTAGGTCATCACTATTTTCATCAAGGTTGTAAGAAGTTCAATAATCCCTTTCATCAACAAGGTAGATGCCTAAAAAAAGTGAGGAAATAAAATATATAAAAACAATGTAATGATCCTTTCTAAGTCAAAAACATTTTGAATTGGCCTAGGTAAAAGCTGGCAGATCTGAGTGAAAATATTCAACCATGAAAACCTTAGTGGCAAGTTGATAGAAGAGGACTAAGATTTTTATATATTGAAATTAAGTGAACCAAGTTTCAGTGCTTGGAATGTCTTCATGGTAATTATCTTTATGCATATGTGATGCCAAATGTCAAGCTAAATCTTACATAATATTAAAAAATCCTTTTTTATTACCCCATTACCTTGTTATCTATTATATATCCAAACCTTGTCAAATAGAATAAACTTGCAGTTCCTTCCACTAAATAACCAACTTTCATAACCATGGTAAGGGGATTGATCTTTAGTAAGAACAAGCTGTGCTAGTAAAAATACACCATTTAAAGATTGAGTATCAAAATCATAATATCTTTACAAGTAGCTTCATCTTAAAAAAAGAAACAAAAAAGAGCTTATGAGTGTGAAAACATTCTTTTAAGAAGGCATGTAAAGTAAAAGCCATACAGCCTACTAGTCTAAAAACCTTTTTTGAAAGGCAAATTAGGAAAAAATTAGGGCATAACTCGTTATTGCAAAAACATCATTTGGGAGGCATATTAGGCAAAAATTAGTACATAGCATACTAGTCCAAAAACCTCATTCGGGGCTCAATTAAGCAATAATTAGGGCAAAAAAAAGACTTGAAAAAAAAGAAAAAAAAAAGAGAGTGAAAGAGAGTTTTAATAGTTTGTAAAGAAGTAGGGCTATCATTGATTAATGACAAAATGTCCACTTTGATTATTGATAGCCATAAAATCCTGCACCACTCAAGATAAGAATTGTTGATTCACTTTTAACTAAAATGGACACCTGCCCCAAAAATAACCAAACCCGATTCTTCCCTTTAAGGAGTCAAAGGAAAGAGTAATTTCAACGGCAATATTTCATGCTTGAAAATGCATTTGTCGACACGTTCATTAAGAGAGGCTTAGTATGTTTATCATTTTCTTGTCTTCATTTATCATATTAGATATTCAAGTTTGACGCATGTATTATTCATTAACCATCTAACATAAAACATACATAAACATACACTTTTCATCATGTTTTCCATGTATCATTCTTAAATTTAGACATTAGTGTTAGTCTATTCATTTATGTATATTAGGCATAAAGCATTCATGAAAAATGATCACCAGTTCATACATAAACATTTCACTCATACCTTAATGCATACATACCAATTCATCCTTGCATTTGAATCAAACATTTAGTTACAAAGGCCCATATTCAATGTTCATGACACATTGATACATATGAACACATTAATATAAGCATCAACAATGCATGAACATGCATATAATGAAATAAATTAAGAATCCCAATACATTAGTGCTATGCCATTCATATATCACTCATACATTCTTCTTGAAGGAATTAAGTTCATCTCACGAGCATTGCAAATATGTCCACACTATATAAATAACACATACATGCATTCACACACTAAATATACATTATAAAAAAGATAGATTCATGGTTGCAAACATACATATTCATGCATGTATTAGGAGCTTATCATTTATTTATCCTCTATAGAGTTACGCATAGCTATTAGCATACTCACCCTTCCTTGAATTAGATCCTTACATCCAACTAATGCATTAAATTTTTTTGTGATGCATGCACACATTCACATAACATTTAATAGATATTATAGACATTTATGTTTGTATAAGCATTTATACATGGAGCTGCATTGAATATACACACAGAATACATGTGCTTTTACAGTTGACATTACTTTTTTTTTTACCACATCAAAGAAAAATAAGTCTTAGAAACAACCTTCTAATTTTAATGACACATAAAGGTAAAAGTTATAAAAGAGATACATTTAAGATTTATGCACACATTAATTCATCGGAAGCACAAAATAGCTATTTGCCCCTTAGTCAAAACAATTGTGTTAGGATATGTAAAAAATGACCATTTCAAGCTTTTCTAAAAGGATCATCTCTCAAGCATTGTATGTAATGTAAAAATTCCATCTTGATTGTAATAAAGTAAACTAAAACACAACATAGTGCTCGAGCATGTGCCAGCTCTCGACTAGCTCAAACATAAGGAAGCTCAGTGCTTCAAGCACCTTTCTATTATCACCTTTATCAGTAGTCATTACCTTTGAATGAGATTTTGGTGTCCTTTATTGAGTGGATTTGTTGCTTCCCTAAAGATTATAAGGAAGTACATAGAATTGATAGAATTTAAATTTGTCAACAATAGTCAACTCTTTTTGTGTAGATAAGGCAAGAATTTTCTCATCCATTTACTTCTGTAATAAGGATACTCAATTGTATGGTCCAAAAAATAATGAGGAAGATTTAAACAATGGAACAAACATATAATTTTCTCATCCTTCATCAGTAAAATAAAATACATAGACTTGGTAAAATGAAGAAAAATAATGAGGAGACAAATGACAGTTGAGCTAACGATGGTGGCAATACAATGATTTTGCAAAGCAATGTTAGCAGTAGTGAGAAAGTTTAAAGGGATATGATTTTGGCATGAGGATCAAGGATACCTATACAGAGCTTATCAATAGACTCAAAGGCATTTTTCATGTAGTGATTACTTAGTCAAATAGCAAGGGGAAAGCTATAAACTTTCAAAGGCAACATTACAAATTTCATAATAATCATCATGCAACATTGCAAACACCAAACCAATAAATGACTATCAACCATATGTTCAGTCATAGGGGCCAAGAAAAGTCCTACAGAGTCAAAAATTAAATTTGAAACCCAAAAGCTAGAAATTCATCAATTTTTTTATGTAATGTCTTTAGTACTATTTAAAGAAAATAGACATTGGCACTACTTGAATCACATCAACTTTAGATGCAATGTCTCTAGCACTATCTAAAGCAAATCAATAGTAGGTGTAATATCTTTAGCACTATTGAAATCACATCAACTTGAAATGCAATGTCTCTAGCACTTTTTAAAGAAAACTAACTTCGGGTGTAATGTTTGTAGCACTGCTTAAACTTCAAACGTAATGTCTCAAGCATTATTTGATGTCCAAGTGTAATGTTTGTGGCATTACTTGAATCACATTAACTTCTGATGCAATGCCTCTAACACAATTTAATATTCAAATGTAATGTCTGTAGCATTATCAAAATCAAATTAACTTCATATGCATTGCCTCTAGCATTGTTTGAAGCAAACCAACTTTAAGTGTAATGTCTATAGCACTGCTTGAATCATGGTAACTTTATATGCAATGTCTTTAGCACTATCTAAAGTTCGACTATAATGTCTATAACACTACATGAATCACATCAATTTTAGATGCAACATCTCTAGCACTAATTAAAGCTAACCAATAGTAGATGTAATGTCTTTTAGCATTACCTAGGTTAACATTGGATCACATATAAAAAGGGTCACTAGATGAGATATGCACTTTCCTTTTCTTTTCGAACTTTAGGTTACCGTATACACTCTATATTTGCCTCCTCAAATAGTATGGCAACTATAGACACTGTGTTTCTAGGGATCCCATGTTCAAATTGCCTAATGAACAAGGAATGACAAAAGTTCTCATAAATTAGAATGTTAAAGTCTAATTCAAAGTTCTCTTGATTAAACGTTTTAAGATCATGGTTAGCTTTTGAGCATAGACCATTATACAAATAAAAAAGCTCATGATGAGACTCAAATTGTGAGAAAAACAAGTGTCTATTGTGGGTTAAGGGCATCAGCCAATAGGCCAAAGCCTGATGCCAAACATTGATACCAAAAGAGGTGCAGTGGGCAAAGTCCCCTATAGTATAGAGCATTTGAAAAAGGAAAAATGTTTTAAAATTGAAAAATTGCAATAAAATGAGTTTTATGAGTATAGGCTACTAGGGGAAAAACACTATCGATTTACCCCTAAAATGGCCCTTTTAGGTTTCCCCAAAATGGCCATTTCAGATAGTAAAATGGCCTTCTTCAAATTTTTCATGAAATTGCTATTTTACCTCGACAAAACAACATCATTTTGCCAAAAAGGTAGAATCCGGCTAAGACTCCTCTTCATGCTAATAACCATTTGACCTATGCAAATTGCCATTTGCAAGCAAACACCTATTTGCCCATACCTAAATGGCTATTTTCCACCACAAAAATCACATATAAATACCCTGACCTTTGCTAGTCTAAGGGGTCAACTTTTTTCAGTAAACAAACACTAATAAAACTAATAAAGAATTTTATGTCTATTTTTATTAATTTTTTAAGGTTTTAATAGATTTCAAAGTTGTTTTCATTATTTTCATTGAGTTAACAGATGATCAACACTAAAGGCAACTATACAAAGTGGGTTGACTAACTCTTCTTTTTTCATTCCTTTCTTTTTTTTCATCCATCTCTAGTTTAAAGAGGCATTTTTTATTTATTTTATTTGTTTTCTATCAACCAGTTAGTTGGGTAATTTTGTTCTTTTCCTTTTTTTTGTTTCTTTAATCTTTATTTTTTAATTATATTTCTAGTTATTATTTTTTTTCTTCTAGTTAGAATGTATTTCGAGTAATTTCCTTGAAATTTTATTTCCTTTTTAGTTAAAATGTATTTTATGTAATTTCCCTATATTTTATTTTATTCGCATTATTTCTTTATATTTTACATTAATTTTGTAATAGGTGTAAAATAATTTTAACATGTTATAAAAAATAACCAAATTATTTTATACCTAATAAATTGGTGCTTTCCTAATAAAATTCTTTTTGATTTTCCATAATAAAAGTCACTAATAATAAAACTTGCTTTTTAAAAATTGACACACGAGAACCAAAATTCTCAAAATAATCAACTACTCAATTGGATAAATTATATTCTTTAATTTCTTATACTTTATTTGTGTCTACAAATATGTATGTTTTATTATTTCTTTATGTGATTGAATGGTTTAATTTAATTTCAAAACTTACTTGAGAAAAGGATAAAATTACAAATTTAATATGAAATTCCATATTAATTTCTAGTATAAATATGAGTAGTGTTCTGAACTACTTTTGTTTTAGCCTTACAAGGTTTTTCCTAACACCAGTTGGGTGGTGACTCCTCCCTTATAATGCCTATCAAGCTATTTCTAGGCTAATCAAATAGGGAGGACTTAAGATTCCTTTAATTTCTTTCTCGTCTTTCTAGAATTATGAGTTGAGATTTAGGTTAAGTGTTTGGTAATTTCTATTTTATTGACCTAAAAAATGAATAGACACGGATACTAGCAAAGAAGCAATTTTGATAGGTCATATCAAACCGTAAAAGATCTATGAAGCTTAACACTTAAAATTATATCCTTTCAAATGAACGCAAATACTCATTTATTCTCATTGTCCAGGACCCTCCATTCTCAACTCCCAAAATATTTTACTCCTTATCCTATAACTTAAACCATATAAATCCATGCTCTAGATAGTCATTAAAAAACCTAAAAGATGCTAAAATACTAAAAACTTCAACTAAAGACCTTAGGTAATCTCTTAGTTAACCTTTATCAGCAATAAAACCTTAGGTTAACTTCACAACGAACCTTGTGGGTACATCTAAAGGATTGTAAAAATACTATTCCATCTTTTAGTACAAGTTCTTAATACAAGAAATAGAGGTTTTAATGCCAGTTAAGTTGTCAAAAACTCTTATATCCATAACCATTGAGCTCTCTATCAACCCCATTTCATAAAAATAAAAAATAAATAAAATTAAAATTTCTCTAAATTATCATCTTCATACTTTAAGTTTCAATCATTAGATGGCAATCAATAAAGGCTTAAAAGGTGGCATTTTCCTATACAGAAGTTATGTTACTTAAAAAGAGCCTAATTTATTAAATAACCTATTGAAAGTATTATAGGTTTAAGAATCCTTTTGACCAAAAAAAAAATCAAAAATCTAACATTAAAGATTAGATAATAAAGAAAAGCTGGCACTACCCTATTGAAGCCAAAAAGTTTAAATTGAGAACTACTAAAATAAACACCAGGTTAAAAAACCTCTAATCACATCAAGGTTACTTTACATAAAAGAAATGTAATGTGAACAAAAAGTTTAGTAATCTCACTAATCAATCTAAAAGATTCCTAAAAAAATAAAATCCTTGCTAAGATGAAAACCCCTTAAAATAGCTTAAGGAAAAATTAGAGGAATGGGGAGAATATTCAATAATGAAAACTTTAGTGGCTTATTGATAATAGGAGTTTGGCATAATGAAGTTTAAGATATTTAAAACCTAAAATTAATCGAACCATATTTAATGGTATTGAATTTCTTCACGATAATTATCTTCAAGCATATATGTTACCAAGTGATAAGCCACATCATATAAAATAACCAAGACATTTTTTTAAAAATAAAAGCTTGACCTATTGCTTTGCTGTCTACCTTGGCATACCACTAAACCTCATTAAACAAAGTCAATTTATGGATAAGATTTTTTTCACTTGTGAAAATAGCTTTGCTAAAAAAAATACTTGATGTTATGAAACCCTCTTCAAAGGCTGCATTAGGCAAAAGTCAAGTGATCCTACTAGTGTGAAAACCTCCTTCTAGGGGTGCATTATGCAAAAGTTAGGGCACAACCCACTAAGGATAAAATCTTTAGGGCTTTTAGGCAAAGATTATGGTAATGGAAAAGATGAAAAAAGAGGTAATAATTTGGTTGTCTTAAGGAAATGGGGACACCACTTGTCAACGAAGAAATGTCCACCTAAATTCCTAATAGCAATAAATCTTACTATTCCCTAGAAAAAAATAGTTGTTCAACTACAAATAAAATAGACCTAAGCACTAAAAATTACCAATCCCAATCCTCTGATACCTTATTAACATACTTGTTTTCAATTCTAGTCAAGTAAAATTATCTTTCTCCTAATGGCCCCTTGGAATTACAACAATTATAGCCATTTTCCAATGAGCCCAATGACTAATCTTAAACCTATAACACATAACTTGCATACATGAATATAATTCTAGGAATAAAAATAGTTTAATCTAAAAAATAAGTACATCTAATAAATGCCATAACTAGGTTAAAATCAAGCATTTCATGGGCTTACATATGCTTTATTGCTAACATGTCTCATTTGCACTACTGCCATTTCAAGAAGTGAGTATTGTAGGATGTGGACACCATATTGCTAATAGCCAAGAATTTTATATATGCTCACAGAATGATAAGGCATTCAATCTTTGAAAAACTAAACCATATTCATCGATGCATATATGCTATGCAAGCTTAATCTAATATGCTCAGCTAACTATTTTACATTATTAAATATTAGGTTATGAAAACCATCAATCGGTAGGAGAATAAAAATCTAATAGTCTATGAAGTCGAAAGGAAGAAATTATACCTAATAATGATTTTTTGCACTAATAAGCTATTAAACGATAATGGATAACTTTTTGATTATATAAAACAAATTACACAATCTTAAAGCAAAACTTAGCTCAGCTTATACTCTTTGACAAATTATATGGAACACCCAAAAAAATAAAAGAAATAAAGACAAAAAAAAAAGAAAATTGATAAAAGGTAAATCATTTAACTTGTCATGAAACAATGCAAACTTTTGATCATCTTAACCTTGTAGGTTAACTCCCTAAATGCTAAGAGCTGCACCATCAGTCGAAACAAATGCAAATGCAGAGGGAAATCTTACTAGCTTTCTAGCAACAAATGTATTGTCATTCACCTCGACATAGGAATGACTTGACTACAACATAGATGGATGGCAAGGTAGTTCAAAGCTAGAGTTAAATTTGCCCTAATATGCATGTACACTTGTCATCAAAAACACATCAAACAAATTACAATATCCATAGGTATAACAAAAGTTATGAATTCATCCTTTTACCTAATATAAAAAACTAACAACAAATTTTGTCTTTGTAGAATAAGTCTAAAATACCCTACCTTATTGAGAGCCATTGTAGAGGGCAAGCTGAGTAGCTTTTTTCTAAATAGTGTATTATCACTCCCTTCAGTGACAAGCTTACTAGCTTTAACATTTGCCCTAAGACACAACTATGGAATAGAATAACTACAACACAAGTGCCCCATAGTGTGGCCTCTAACATAGCCCAAAGTATAGCTTTAATCATTAAAGCCAATAAGTTCTCACTTGCCGACAAGGGGTAGCTCTAAAATGAAGCTGACAAGCATCACACCTGCCAAGTAGAGGGAGCTCTCGATTAAAGCCAACAAGTGCCACACCTATCGAGTAGGTGGTTATTTCAAATAAAGCCAACAAGTGTTACACCTACCTAATAGGGGGATGCTTAGTCCTTGAAAGGATTAAAACTTAGACATGATGAGCGAGTAGAACTTTTGAACCTAGAGGGCGTTAAAACTCAACATTTAGATTTTTTCAATAGATTTATCGAGCAGGTGGAACTTTTCATCTTGGGGGGCCTAAAATAAAAGATATCGAGTAGGTTGAACTCTTGGTTCTGAAGGGGGCTTAAGACCTAACATTTAGATTATTTCAACAAACCTATAGAGCAGATGGAACTATTAGTCTTAAAAGGCATTAAAACTTAACCTATAGAGTGAGTGGAAAACTTGATCCTAAAAGGGGATAAAACTCTACACTCATATCAACTTAATAAAACCTACATAGTAGAGGGAATACTTTGTTTTGAAGAGGGTAAAAACTTAAACCTATTGAGTTAGTGGAATTCTAATTCTCATAAGGGGTTAAACCATAAAACCTAGATCATCTCAATATGATATACCTATAGAGAGGAAAGCTTGTAATGAGAAAGGGTTAAAACTCAATTTTATAAACGGGTAAGGCTCTCGATCTCAGACGGGGTTAAAAACTCACAACTTAAATAATCTCAATAAGGCCTTCCTAGCAAGTAAAATGCTGGGCCTTTGACATGGTTAAAACTTAGACCTATTAAGTAGGTAGAACTTTCAGTTTGGAGGGGTTAAACTTAACACTCTAATAATTTCAATAAACCTATTAAACAAATGGAACTCTTGGTCTTAGGGAGGGTAAAAACTCAGACGTATCGAGCCAATGGAACTCTTAGCCCCATTAGGGGTTAAAACTCATATCTTAATAAGACCTACCAAGCAAGAGGAATGCTTGGTCCTGTGGTAGGTGAAAACTCAAACCAACTGAGTGGTATGAACTCTTAGCCCTAAAGAAAGTTAAACTCAACAATTAGATTATCTTAATAAAACTTACCAAGCGGGTTAAACTTTTGATCTAAAAAAAGGTCAAAACTCGTGGAACTTTTAATCCCAAAGGCAGCTAAAAACTCCACCATCAAATCATCTCAATAAAACTCATTGAGTAGGTAGAACTTTTGGCCCTAGTGAGGTTAAAAACTCAAACCTACTGATCTGGTGGAACTCTTAAACTTAGAGGGAGTTAAAACTCAACAACTAAATTATCTCAACACACCTACCAAGTAAAGGGAACTTTTAGTAATAGAGAGGGTTACAATTCACATCTACCTAGTAAATAGAGCTCTCGGTCCTAGAGAGGGTTACAACTTACACTTACTATGTAGGGTAAGTCCTTAAAAACAACTTTGAGTTACAAGTATGCATCTCTTCTTTCCATTTTAACTTTGATCCAACTTTATGTACATGGTTTTCAAGCCTCATGTAATACCCATATACCCAACTGATAAATTGATAAATAGATTTAGGTAAAAGATGTTACATGTGTCGTTCAACTATTACTCTATAATTACAACATTTGTACTCTTTTGTTAATTGCCTTGCTTAACATGCCAAAAAAAAATTCTCTTTAATTACATCACTATATTTTACTCTTACAAAGATGCATGCATAATATGTTAATAATATTATTAACAGTTATAAATTATCCAATAAAACTATTATTCACATAATTGGTCTCAAATGTAATCGACTTGAAATAACTAATCACATACATACAATTATATATATAACCACTACTTGATTGTAATATAAGAGCATTTTAGTAGGTAAGTAATACTTGTGGTGGTCCTTTCTTACTTGTACATCTCATTTATCGGTTTTTGTCATTATTGGGACTTGATCCGTTATTTTGCTCATTAGACTTATAATCTATGCATTAACAAAAGCTAATATTTTATGTAAGATTGCTCAATGGTGTATTCAAATATTATGAAACTTGTTATTTGTGATGCCCATAAGTTTAGGATTTATAAACAGTACCCCCAAAGCTTGAAAAGCTTACTCGGAGCACCATATCACCTTTATGAGGCTTGAGAAGGGATGTACTAGTCATGAAACTTTGAATGGACATAAAATTATAAAAATGACTTAATTCAAAATTTTAGTAGAACTAATATATTATTTTAGGCCAAAATCTAGTGGGCCATAAGCTTAGATGCACTTAGGCTAGGAATGACCCAGTACGTGCCTAGATAGACCTAAAAATACCATACCTTGAAGGTCAAAAATTCCATTGAGACTGTTAGTGAAGGAATTTTAACTTTTTGAGGTCATTTGGTAATTTTTCAATGTTTCCCAATTTTCCTGATTCTTGATGAAATAATTAATTGACTTGCCAATGGAATTTTGCTGTGAAATTTTATGAGGCCTTAAAAAGGCTTAGTCGAGGTGTTTTTGAACAAATGCTATAATTTTTAGAGGTTAAAGTGAATTTTAAAAATTACTCGCAATATCAACAAAAATTGACCATTTTTGGGATGCTCAAGTGACATATGTCACCACCCAAGGCACCCCAGCCCCATTATAAATAGTGTTCCATGTGAACATTCTATCA
>CANXYI010334578.1:0-10648 GCA_948208565.1 Hura crepitans | reverse complement strand
ATAAAAAATATTATCTTTAGTCATTTGTGCCGATTTTATTTTTTTTTTGCATTATCCATCTACCGGTTAGATGTGATAATTTATTTATGCAATATTTTATATTTTTGTGACTATCTTTTTTTATTTAATTTCTATCTATCCTTTTTATTTTTACTTCACATCCAAAAACATTATTTTTGACATTTGGGCTGATTTTACTTTTCTTTTTACATTATCTATATACTAGTTAGATGTGATAATTTATTCGTGAAATATTTTATATTTTTGTGATTGTTTATTTTTATTGAATTTCTATTTATTTTCCTATTGTTGCTTTGCATACTAACATATTATTTCAGTTATTGCCCAATTTCATGTATGTTATTTCAATTCCAATCACCTATTTATTTTTCTATAAATATATTCTGTAACTTCTTCTACATGAATGTGTGATTTACTTTAATTGCAAAACATTGCTTAAGAAAAGGAATAGTATCATAAATTTAAACTGAATTTTCGTATTAATTTGAGGTATAAATAAGAGTAAGGTTCCGAACTAATCCTTGAGAAAAGGAATAGTATCATAAATTTAAACCAAAATTTCGTATTAATTTGAGGTATAAATAAGAGTAGGGTTTTGAACCTCTCTGGTTTTGGCCTTACAAGGTATTTCTCGACTCGGTCGAGTGGCGACTCCTACCTTATGGTGCCTAACTTGCACCTCCTAAGCTAATAAAAAAGGAGTAGCCTTGGATTCCTGTATCTTCTTTATCATCTTTCGAGACTCAAGGAGTGAGGCTTAAGTCGAGTCTTAAGCTATTTTGGTTTGATCGGTCCAAGGAAAACAAAAGGGATGCGAACACTTACTCTCCAACTTAGCTCTCTGGCTTGCCCCAGCTCTGTTCTCAATCTCTCTCTGGTCTTGTCTCCATGATTACTCTTGTGGCCTCCTATGACAATCTTTTTGGAGATGATCACTAGCACCACAACTCTACAAACATCCTGTAATGTCCTTTAACACACTCCCTTATGCATCTTGTGACAAATCTCACACTCTAGTGTCAGAGCACTACTTGCTGTAGATCTAGAGACACCTGAAGCTTGTGTCTATTGCCTGGACTATGACTTAGATCTCTGACTTGATCTCTAACTCTGCTCATGCTTCTTGTCTTACCTATTCTTGAACTGCTGACCTTTTTGCTTCTTGTCTGTGTTATACCTAGAATTGCCTTGTCCTTAGCTATATGACCGCTTCTTAAAGCTATCTTGCTTCTATCTCAATTGCCCAATCATCTCTATTGTTTGACATACATCCACTAAAGCTGAGAAGTCTCAGATCCTAATTTGACCGACCTGGTACTTGATGTCCAAATTGAGCCCCTTTTCAAACTTTTTGCACTTGTCCTCTTTACTAGCAACAACTGCGTTAGCATAATGGCTTAACCATGCAAACTCTTTCTTATACTCAACTATGGTTTGATGCCCCTACTTAAGATCTATGAATTCCTAGTACTTCTAGTCTAGTTAAAACTTTGAGATGTACTTCTTCTTAAAGTCCCTCATGAAAAGCTCTCAGGTTAGATCCTCTACTGCTTCATGCTCCGTGATGGTTTCCCACCATTTCAGTGCCTTTTAAGTTCAAGATGCCAAAATTACCTAAGTTTGATGGAACTTTTGATCCAAAAGCTCACATTAAACAATATGCCATGGTTATGAGAGGCACTGAGCTTAGCACTAAACAAAAGGTAGCTTACTTTAGTTTGACATTGCAAGGGAGAGCTATTGATTGGTATCATGGGTTAAAAAGGAAAGTGAAGGAGGACTAGAGCAAGATCATGAAAACTTTTATCAACCAATATGACTGTAGCACTCACATAGAGGTCAACATGAAAGACCTTGAGTTGCTTAGGTAGAAATCCAATGAAACTTTCATAAAGTACTTATTGAGATAGAGGTCTCGAGTGCTAGAAATGAGGAAAAAGCCAAAAACATCAAATCAGATCCGTATGTTCATTAAGAATGCCAGCTCGTACTTGAGAGATGGCTTGAAGGCCAAAGGGTTGAAGGACTGGGAATCATTGAAAGACATAGCCATAGATATAAAAGAGGAACATAATAAACAGAAGAAGAGTTTTGGAGGGTTTGGTAATTAGAGGAATCAAGGAGCTAGGAATGTAAGTGGGGCTAGTTTTGGGCAAACTACTGAGGTATCCACTGTGGCAAGGCATTATTCAAATTTGGGCAAGCAGCTATCTTAGTGTCTAAAGCAATTTCAAAAAGAAGGAAAGCTTTAACCTCTTCCTTCTAAACTTGCCAAAAGTGAAGGCTAGCCCTATCATAGAGTGGACTTATACTATTAATATCATCAGCATATCGGCCATGAAATTGATAATTACTGCACTTTAAGGGATATGATTTAGGATTTGATTGATTTAAGGTAAATACCTGATCTAAAACAGAGGAAAAAAAGTTAGGGTGCATACTCAAAAGTTCCTCCTTCAGTCAATATGGTCAACTTAGGTCTCCTAGAATGGTATATACTTTGGGATTTGTATAGGAATGATTATCTGGCCGTGAAAAGAAGTGCCGAAGTGAATCAAAGTTTAGTATCTATGATGGACATATGGGCCACAGATAGTGAGAGCAAGTTAGAAAGATAAATTCAAGATGTATGGGTAGATTCTAATCTAGAGCAAAAATTTAGTGAGGAAGTAGAAACTAAAGTAGTGACTTGGAGTGGTTAAGTGATGCCAGAAGTAGAAAGGGAGCCAATTCCCCTTGGGATGGAGAATAAAGAAGATGATATGATGAAATAGTTAAAAAAGACTCCCATGTAGATTTTGATTTAGGATTTGTTGTATCAATCTTCCTCTCATCGATAGAAAGTGGTCGAAGCTTTATGTGTGGCAACTGTTTCAACTACCATATCACCATCTGAGTTAGTGGCAATGGTAAAAGGAGAGGAGGAAACAAGAGTCAGCTTTTTTGATACAAATTTACCACTCGAAGGGTATCATTATAATCACCCTTTGTACATCAAAGCAAAAGTTAATGGTAAGCACAAGACCTATGTAATGGTGGATGATGGGTCATCAATCAATATGTGCCCGCTTAAGGCTGTAGCAGCGTATGGGATTGAGGATTTGATGATCTCCTAGTCTAAGCTTACCATCATGGCCTATGACAACACAAAGAGATAAGCATATGGGACTTTCAAGGTCAAGGTTAAAATGGGGGTGATTGTAGATGATATGGAGTTAGTAGTGCTTGATGTCCTTGCAAATTTCTCTCTGCTTTTAGGAAGGCCATGGTTCCATAAGCTAGGAGAAGTTCTATTAACATTGCATCAGATGATAAAGATCCCCCATGATGGTGAGATAGTGATGATTAGGGCTGCGAGGGAGAATCAGGTGTCGATGCTTAAAATAGCAAATAAGCCTTTAAATGGTTTCCATATTACTAGAATCTTTTCAGAGAAAAGGGAAAACCCTAAGGTGGTGAACAAAATGAAAAGGATGAACTATCTACCTAGAGCCGAATTGAGACATGCTTTAGAGGGTCTAATTTCAGTCGTTTAGCCTTAAGGATAGAAGGATCGAAAAGGATTGGGATACACCATAGAGACATCAAAACTGAAAAAGATGAGAAAAGATATCCCTCTACTAGAATAGAGTTTTGTTCGGGCCGAAAGGAATATTAGTTACTATAGGGAATTCTAGCCGGCTATCATTGAGGGATAGGTTGTGCTAGGATTTAAGATCTTTAGTGATGCATTTGATTGGGCTGCGAATGAAGTGAAAGTCATTTTAGATTTTTGGGATGAGGAAATTATGACCAACCTGACTGAGTTAGAAATTAGATGTGAAGAAAAGATCCTGACTAATGCTGTGCTCCAAGATAAAGGAAAGAAGAAGATGAAAGAAGAAAGCCTGCCTGAAAGTTCTTTTGATAATATATATGTACCTAAACTATTCAATGATGATGTTCCTATTTCCTTTGTTAACAATATGAACAATTTTGCTTATTTTTGTGATGTCTCATCTAACTGCATCATGTATAATGTTAATCATGACACATATAACATGTTTGATATTAATTCAATTAATATTACCTCATTGAATCTCGGTACTGACGAAAATCCTAAAGAGATCTTAATTGCATTTGATGTAACTCCTAAAGAGAGGACTAAATTTGAGAGAATGTTAAAAAAATAAGAAAAAGTCTTTGCTTCGACCTATAAAGACATGCTAGGGGTAGATCAAGAAGTAGCTGAACATGCCATTTATACGTACCCGAAAGCAAAACTAGTGAAGTAGAAACTATGGAGGATAAGACCAGAATGGGCAAAAAAGATAAAAACAAAAGGTACACAAGCAAGTTGAGGCCAAATTTTTGGAAGAAGTATATTATCCAACTTGGTTAGCTAATGTGGTTCTAGTCACCAAGAAGGATGGTAAGGTCCGAATGTGTATAGACTATAGAGATCTGAATAAAGCCTGCCTAAAAGATGACTTCTTGTTGCCTCATATAGATGTGTTGATTGATAGTGCAGCGATGTGTAAAATGTACAATTTTGTGGATGGGTATGCTAGTTACAATCAGATTCTGAACAGAATAGTAGACAAGATAAAAATCACTTTATCACAGAATAAGGGACCTTCTATTACAAGGTTATGCCTTTTGAGCTAAAAAATGCTAGGGCTACGTACCAGAAGATGGCCACAAAGATTCTTGATGATCTGATTCATAAAGAAGTGGAAGTGTATGTCGATGACATGATGATAGACAAGTACAATCTCTATTTGAACCCCAAAAAGTGTGTCTTTGGTGTGACTTCAGGAATGCTCCTAGGACATATTATGAGTCAAAGAGGAATTGAGGTGGACACTGATAAAGTCAAAGCAATCAGAGAAATGCCAGTCCCAAAGAAAAAAAAAGAAATATGGGAATTGCTAGGTAAAATAGAATACATTAGTAGGCTTATAGCTAAGCTCACCACCATATGTGAGCCTATCTTCAAACTTCTCAGAAAGAACTAGCCAACTAAGTGGAATAATGACTATCAAAAAACTTTCGATGCAATCAGGGAATATCTGTTAAATCCACTAGTTTTACAACGTCTAAGGCATGAAAAACCGTTGATCCTCTATTTGTCTATTAAAGAAAGTTTAGTGGGGGCTATGATAGCACAGGAAGATGAGATGGGCATTGAATTTGCAATTTACTACTTAAGCAAGAAATTTCTCCCTTACTAGGTCAAATACGTAGAGGTGGAAAAGATTTGTTTAGCAATAGTGTGGGCCTTAAAGAAATTATAACACTACTCCCAGTTGTATACTGTACAGGCCGTATCCAAACACAAC
The DNA here is from genome assembly GCA_948208565.1 of Hura crepitans. Taxonomy (NCBI): domain Eukaryota; kingdom Viridiplantae; phylum Streptophyta; class Magnoliopsida; order Malpighiales; family Euphorbiaceae; genus Hura; species Hura crepitans. The sequence continues at coordinate 5,306 of CANXYI010334578.1, read as the reverse complement.
CTGTTAAGGTATCTCCGAATGGCACCATCTTTAGTGGGTAGAATAAGTAAATGGCTCCTCTTGCTTCAAGAATTTGATATTCAGTACATAACAAGAAAAATCATAAAAGGGAGAGCAGTCATAGAATTCTTAGCCAATCATCTGTTATAAGGTAAGCAGTTAGAGTTTGAATTTCCAGATGAAAACTTGAACCCAATTCTGGTTTAGGGATGGCAGATGTACTTTGATGGAGCAGTAAATATAAAGGGGCAGGAGTAGGAGTGATTTTAGTAACCCTTGAAGGAGAAAAGCTACCGTTAGCTAAGAAGCTAAGATATAAAGTCACAAATAACATGGTCAAATATAAAGCCTGCATATTCAAACTTAAAGCATTATTGTCTCTTAGTGCTAAAATAGTTGAGGTGTTTAGGGATTCATGGTTAGTAGTGTATCAAGTTAATAAAGAGTAGGCTATCTATGAAGAAAGATTGATGACTTATGTAGAATACCTAAAGTCGGTTAGTGGACGATTTGGAATGTGCACTTTTTGTCATGTTTCGAGAGATGAGAATCAGCTAGTAGATGCATTGGCTACCTTGGTTTCTATGTGGGATAATCATGAAACCAGTTATCATTTCCAGTTCTAAAAGGCCTTGTTACAAGACAGAGCAGATAATGGAAATAGAGCAAGAAAAAGACAAGCCATGGTTTTATGACATCCATAATTACTTAAAAAATGGAAACTTCCCTAAAGAAGCCATGAACTAGGATAAAAAGGTATTGAGGAAGTTGTCAACTTAGTTCATTAATGTAGATAGAGTCCTATACAAAAGGCAAGTGAATGGTTTTTAGCTTTATTCCTTAGAGGAACGAGAGGCAAAAAAAGTCATGAAGGAGATACACGCAGGGTCATGTGGTACACATATGAATGTTTTAGAGTTAGCCAAAAAGATCATGCGCCAAGGATTCTTTTGGCTTACTATAGATGATTATTGCTTGAAATATGTGTAAGAATGCCATAAGTGCCAGTAGTATAGAGATTTGAAACACATGCCAGTATCTGAACTTCACAACTTATCATCTCCTTGGCCATTTGTTGTATGGGGGATAGACATAGTAGGAGAGATACATCTAACAGCTTCAAACGGGCATCATTTTATTGTAGTGGCAATCGATTACTTCTCAAAATGTGTTGAAGCAGAATCTTTCAAGAAATTGAGGCAAGAAAGATGGCTAGATTCATAGAGAAGAGTTTAATATACAGCTATGGGGTTCCACATCATATAGTTTTAGATAATGGTGTCTAGTTTCAAAGCAAAAATAAAGGCTCTCTTATAGAAATACAAGATTCAACATTTTAAGTCCTCTCCCTATAGGCCACAAGCTAATGGAGCAGTCAAAGTAACAAACAAGAACCTCAAAAGGATTTTGGCCAAGATAGTTGTGACTTACAAAGACTGGGTGGATAAGCTTCCTTTTACTCTTTGGGGATACAGAACTATGATTTAAACATCAATGAGTGCTACTCTATTGTCTTTGGTGTATGGGATAGATACAGTGCTTCCAGTACAGATTGAGCTTAAGTTGTTCAGGGTGGCAATAGAGTTAGAGATTCCTAAGACTGCCTGGGTCAAACAAAGATTCCAACAGTTGAATTTGCTAGATGAGAAGTAGTTAAGAGCTAATTATCATAATCAAGTTTACTAGAAAAGGATGGCATGCACCTTCGGTAAAAGGGAGAAGGATCATAAACTAAAAGAAGGAGAGCTAGTCCTCAAATAGATAAGACTAGGATTACCTGACCTAAGAGGAAAGTTTAAGCCAAATTGGGAAGGGTGATTCATCCTAAAGCAAATGTTACTAAAGGGCACTACGATCTTTATAAATTGTGATGGAAACGAACTAAGGGCACCCGTGAACAATGACAGGCTGAAAAAGTTCTATGGTTAAAGACAAATAAAAGAGAAAAAGAAGAGAAATAATAACCCTGTGGGTTAAAGACGGTTAAACGATGGCCTTGCTAAAAGTGGGTACCCTGATAGGGTAAAGACCAAAAAAGGGGATCCTATGCAAAAATTAGGGGTCAAGAGAAAATAGTCAATCAAGAAAAGCCGTGTGAGCTGATTTACAATAGGAGTTTAAGATGTAATTGAGAACTCTCCTGATTAAATGAGGAAGTGTGTTGTTGTATTAATGTTATGTTGTCATTATCATAAAATGCCAATATGATGTTGCTAGGTAGGACCACTTTAATAAGCATGGTTAAGCATTTTATAAACTAAAGGAGTACAATGTTAAATGCAAAAAAAAAGGTACAAAATAAAAAAGTAGAAAATTTTCTTTTTGATTCTTTCTTTTAAGTGCTCTGTCTCTTGCTATTGCTCTCACCAATTATCCTCAGCTAGTAACCCTAGTTGTCTCGAGAAAGGCCTGTTACCCATTCTTTATATGCATCTAAAGTCTAAAAGTTGCAAATGACTCTGGGTGCGATGTTTGTCATTAGGGGTAACTGCCTCTATAGCTTATGATAACTGCAAGTGAAGATGATAGAAATATCTCCTCCTTTGAAAGACAATAGGGAGGTTACAATCCTTTGAGTCTCATAAAACTGCCTCATACAATGGTCGGGGATGCAAAAAGTAACCTTGTGAAGGCCGACTAGAAGAACACAGCCTGACAGACCGTTGCGTCGTATGTACAGTAAGCAAATCTAAGGGTTTCTAAAACTTATGTCATCATCTGTTAGAGCACTCAGCCATAAAACCCATCGCTTAACATTCATGAAATGTTGTATAATGGCTTGAGATAGCAAATGCTTCAAGCTATAAGATCCAAGGACACGAGGTGGAGGATTGTCCAATAGTCGAAGCTTCTCTTGCAGCCAGACCTAAAAAAAAACCCCCATTAGGAATGAAAACCCATAGGGGCTTCCTAGGAAAAAGATAGACTAAAGAATATGGTGAAAACCTCTTCTTGGGGTGATCTATTCTTAAAAAAAGAAACTGAAGTAGAAGTGGGCTCCCACGAAAGAATCAAATTTCTCTAGATTGTATAGCATCCAAACCAAGAATTATTTCAGCCAAGATCAGAGGAAAAGGATTCAGCCTTTTCTTCAAGTCATTAATCATGTTGAATAGCTGATAGTCTCTAGAATGGTCTTTAGCTGAAACTATTAGATATTTAGAGAAGAATATGAATAAGTATACACCCACTCGGAGGGATAGAATTTTTGTGTAACTGTTAGCATAGTCCAGCAATGCATTCAGAGAGATTGACCCTCTCCGTGGGACCTACTAGTAGCCAAGGATGGTAATATGCCCAGTACATCAACAGCCTTGTACGGGTATTGGGGAACATAGGTCGGACAGTAAGGTAGTGTGTTAGAAGAATAAAATATGCCCAAAATTGCAGTAAATTCCTTAAACAGAGGGCATAGCTCTTGATGAGAAAACCAAAAGACATGAAATTGTGGGACCCAAAATTGAGTCGTTATCTTGAGAAAAGTTTGATTAAGATGCACTCTTCGAAGGAATTTTAGCCCATTGAAAGGAGCTAAGGTGGGGAGTACCCATGTAGAAGGGAGATCAAGAATTTTATGAAGCTTCTTGAGGAATTCATCACTCATTGTTGCAAAAATGAAGAAAAAGCTCAAGTGGCACGAGGATCTATGCATGTATTAGGGTATTTATAGATTTTAGAAGTGAAAAAAGAGCATCATGGGAAAAAATAAGCATTTTCAGCTAGAAAACGTGCATTTTCTAGTTGAGAACGACTGTTTTGAGCTAAAAAATAGGCGTTTTGGCGAGGCAAAAATGCCCATTTTTGAACACTATAAAAGCTGCATTTTTTTTATTTTTCACCATTTCTGTACATTTTAACAACTTTTCACATAAGTACTATATAAACATACACATGTAACCATGCCACCATGCCAATAAAGTTGTCCACACTACTAACCCATGCTAGAATATGTGGCCATACTAGGTTGGCTTATTGATGAGGAGATGGAGCGGTACAGGCGATTGGCCACCGTTACTCAGATTGGGAGCTGATACATGTGCACCTAGACATTATGAGACCTAGACATCTTAGACTGAGTGGATTAGCTACTCACCAAGGTAGAGTGGTGAGATTTTTACCTACTGTGGTGTGCCACCTACCCGACTATCACTTTAGAGTTCTTTAGAACCTTTCGATTTTGGTGGGACCGGCTAGATGATACCTCTGCTGTTCATTTCACCATGCTAGGGAATAAGTTTAATATCTCCTTTCTATGATTTACAGAGCTACTATGACTGCTTACAAATGGGGACACAAAAGTCCCCAAGAGCCTAAATGAGCATTGGGGGTTTATTGGTTGGCTTGGCACCATCTACAATCCTAGTTGAACCAAGGTGTCTGCTATACGGGATCTAATTCATCGATACTTACACCGAGTGTCATCTCTCAGCTACCTCAGATACGTTGGTAGTTCTGGTTACCTAAATTGGACTGAGTTATATATCCTTTAGGCTATAGAGCATAGTGTCTAATTCAACCCAACCTGGACCATCCTAAAGCATCTACATCTCACTAGCCAATCCTCAGGCAAAGAGATCATCATAGGAGGAAGAGTTATTGCCTTATTACTTGGGTTAGGCATTCCAGAGCAGCATCTAGGTAAGTCTCTTCGATAGTAGTGTGGGTCGATCGAGACACTTACATCACCATTGGGATCGTGAAGGTTAATCCCCAAGCACCAGCTGGCTATAGACTATTGATAGAGGCTGAGTTGGATCAGTAGGTGGGGAATAAGCCAAGCGGAGATGATTAGTTTACACTGGATCTTGAGGAGCTTTTAAGGACCGATTTGACTCCTGAGAGGCTAGTTTAGAGGCAACGGACTGACGAGGCAAGTTTGTCTTCTTTAGCACCACTTCAGCTATTGATTGAGTCTTTTTTCTAGAGCCTGCAGACTTAGATGTCAGAGCAGTTCTAGTGCAATCACACCAACTTGAGCGCGAGGATGAGGAGTCAGGACTGCATAAAGACTAGAGGCAAAGCTCTGAATGTTATGAGATCAGAGACAGCCTCCGGCCCTTTAGCCTTTACTTTATCTTTGCTTTATTTTATTTTACTTGTCTATTCATATTAGTTTAGGACAAAAAAATTTTATACTAAAAGTGCTCATTTATAAAATTGATATATTTTGCTCATTACTTATTCGTAAGACATGGATAGAATAATAAAACTAAAAAATACTTGCTAAATAATGATAATGAATAGTGATGATAAAAAAAGAAGAAAAAAAAAGAGAAGAGACACACAAAACAAAATAAGGAGATAGA
>CANXYI010334536.1:0-13001 GCA_948208565.1 Hura crepitans | reverse complement strand
TCTACACCATCCCAATGTTTATTATGTTAATTTGGTGTGAGAAAGTAGAAAAAAGAACAAAAAAATTAAGGGATATGAAGTTGAGGTTGGCATCAAGTTCTAAAGGGACTAAAGGGCCTAAAGACAATGCTATTCAGGTGTTGAATCTCCTTTTGATCCCTTATATAGACGCCATGATCAATGGTGGTGATTTCACTTTTTATAATCTAAAGGCTCCCATTTCTCCACTCTTTAATTCCCCTTATTTTAATTCTTTTTCTCACTTTAAAAACCAATAACCCCATTTTTGAATCCCATATAATCTCTTTTAACAAAGACCGAAAGCCCTAAAAAAATCTGTATTTGAAGAACTTAACAAATCTATTAAAAATAAAACTTTTAATTTTGCTTGATTATTATAAAATGCTCCTTGATTTTCAAAAATTCTAATTCTAATGCCGATGGACTATTTGGAATATTTATATAACAATTTGCATCAATCTTGAGTCATTTCGGGCAAAAATAAAATATTTTTTGGTTTAGCTTAAACTACGTCACTAGTCATAAAATAATGATATAACTCTTTTGCTATCATTTTTAACCATTTTATTAATTTTATTTTACATCAATTTTTACCCGAAATTATATTATGATTAATACTTCCATCTGATCACATTAGAGTGTCTTAAGAAACACTATTTACATCCTTTGAATTACTATTCATAACCTCGATATTTTTGAGCATTACATTTTTCTTGTTGGTAAAATGCATTTTAATGATCATTATATGAGCATTTTTGACATAAATAGGATCAAAATTAACCCATTTAATCATGGCACAAATGAAAAATCCAAAGCATATTAATTGCCTATGATATTACTTTAGAAAGAGGGAAAATTTGAGAGATAATTAAAGAAATATGAAAAATCTTCATCTAGATAAGTGAAGACATGTCGAAATTAGATAAGGATATAGTAGAACATAACAGTAAAACTTATTAACACATGCTTATTATTAGTTGTATGCCATATAGAAAATTTGTAATAGGATATTTTATCTACATTGAACATTCGTTAATAACAAAAAGGCAATCTTTATAACTTAGTGCTTATGTTGAATAATTTTTTTTATAATTACCTTATGCTCGGTAATAATGTCCTCGATGTATTTTCATAATATAGAGGAAATCATAAAGAGCTCATGATGTGGGATTCCTAATGTATGCATATGTGAAATACTGAAATTATCCCTAGCCATGGTATTAATAGGATTAGACATAGTTAATATGGATAAACTAGCACATGTTATACTCATTGACTTAGTCATGTAGTAGTTCTCACAAGTTGCAAGCATGATGATGCTTAGGGTTAACATTTGGATACTTATTTTAGAAACAAGTGTATTAGACACCTAACATGAGATTTTCACATTGATATATAATATATGTCAATCAAAGCATCTCATCATATAAGTGGTGCAAGTATCTTCAAACTCTTAATCTCTTAGGTTATCTTCAGTATTAAGGGCTATACTTTATGTGTTTTCAATTGTTTGATGTAGTAATTGATCATTAGTTGGGAATAGCTACAAGGAAATCCTTAAAAGAAGTTCCTAGAAGAGAGCAACTTGAAAATCTATGTGCTAGTAGGATTTTTGAGTAGATGAAAGAAGAAGAAGAAACTTTTGTGTTTTCAACTATTTTGTGCAATAATTGCTGCCATAGAAAATGTGCATATGGTGGCTATAGATATAAGGTTTATTTACAGTTTAAATAAACTCATTTTAGGATAGATTTTGACACTAAAAATGATCCTAAAGTCTAACCACATTGGTCCCACACATTCCGCTCTATTCAATCCTATGTGCATAAGCGTTTTAATGGCCTTATATGCAATATACTTTGGACCCACTTTTGTTAATCCTATATGGCACTATTGGGCCCCATTTTACATTAATAATTACTTTAATTTAAGGCATATTAAAACATTTTAAGTTCCCTAAAGAAATCACATGCAAGAATAATTAAAATTTAGACTCAACAAGGCTTAAGTTCGAAAACCCTAATTTTTTTACTGCACATTAGCAAATGGGCCCCTAAGCCCATTTGCTTATTTCTTCTTCTTAATTTATCTTCCAATGATATTCCATATCATTAGAACATTTAGTCATATTGAATCTTCATCTAACTACTTTTATGTGTGTGACCCTATTAGTTTTTAGAATAGCTTGGTAGTACACAGTGAAATAGAGTCCTAGTTTAACTAGGACTCTATAGATTCAATCTTATTAAATCAATATTAATATCAATAATTGATATTTCACTTGTATAAAAGTCAAGAGAGGTATCTAGCCATGCATCATAATTATCCAATTGTTAGAAAGTCATATGGTTTGACTTAACCCTTCTATATATAATTGCAGTGCAATAAACTCTCTTCACCATCTTTTATCCCATCCAGCCTTGAGTATGGACTAGTGTCAACTCAAAGCTTAAATATGTATGTCTAATTAAGCACTAGATATATTGTTCTAATAATTTCACCTTTATTCCAAAAATGCCCTTTGTGAATCCAATTTATATAGGGCATTTTACTTTTGAGAAAGATTCCTAAATAACGATTACTAATTAGAATAACGAGATAACTCCCTAGTATAATATGTGGTTATGAATCTTTTGTTGACTAGTACCCTATCTTCAAATTTTTCATGCCATCCTAAAGCACCCCACTATGTATACTTATTCAAAGTAAAATTTTTAGAGCTAATGCATGTCACTCTATAGTTATGAGAGTTAGTGAACTAAAGTATAAGGATACTTGCACCATTTATGTGATGAGATACTTCTAATGACATAGATTAGGTATCAATGTGAAGATTTTGTGGTGGGTATTTGATGTACGTATTTCCTAAGTAAGCATCCATATTTTAACTCCAAGCATCTCAATGCTTATAGCTTGTGAGATCTATTACATAATCAAATCAATAAGTATAAGATATGTTAATCTATCCACATTAAAAATGTCACATCTTATTAATACTATAATCAAGGATATTTAGGTATATCTCATTTGCATGCAATAAGAAACTCATATCATGAACACTTCAAGAATTCCTCTGCACTATTATTTTATACTAAGGACTTTATAACATGGTTTAAGATATTGGAAACAATTATAAGTAATATATAAAAGTACCATGGTATAAAGAGAAATGCCTTCTACAATAATTCACAATGTTTAAACACATGAATATGAACTTACTACATAAGCTCTAAGGCATACATCTAACAATCTCTAACTTACACTAAAGTAAATTAACCATGTACTTAATGCATACTATATTTACATGTTGTTTAGACTTCCTTTGTGACAGTTCCTTTCTGAGAGGATCAGCTATATTTCAATTTATAGTGACCCTTTTAATTTTCATATCCCATCTACCGATATCTCTTTAATTAGATGGTAGCACTAAAGAACATGTTTGGATTGTTGATGAGATTATGGTTCTTAAGCTTGTGCAATAGCCCATTATTATCACAATACACAGGTATTAGATCAATAATATGTAAAGCCACTCTATGTTTATAAATGAATATCTCATTCTAAATGACTTCTTTAGCTAAAACGGAAGTTGCTATGCACTCGGCTTTAGTGGAAAAATTTATTGTCGTTTCTAGTTTAGAACTCTTTCAAACAACTACTCCTCTACACATAATGTATACATATCTAAATAGAGATTTACTATTATTGTAGGACCCCCTACCCATTTAAAGTTCACCTATAATCTAGAAGAGAGTCTTTAACCAATCATCCTCAAATACATTTAACCAAGTTTATTTGCATTTAAGAAATCCTTAGGAAATTAATTCAAAGAGTGAGTTCAAGAGATAAGGGAGTACCCATTTTACTATTATTGCATTTAACCAATCTTTGTTTTTTTGTCCACTTTGGTTCACACTTTATCCTTCACTTTATCTATACTCATACCCATTTTGCCTTCACCTCTCATTCCTAGAAGACAAGATTCCTTTTTAAATCCTATCTTCATGTAACTAACATTATTTGACATTAAATAACAAAACTCATTTCTATTTATTTCTAATCTTTTTTCTCCTTTAGACTTCATTTCGTCACATTCTTCTCCCTTCAGTCTTCTTCCCATTGCTCTTTACAATGATAAATTTTTCTACTATTAGAAATAATCATAGGGTCTATAATTGCAATAACTTCTACTATTATTAATGGTTTTAGCATATTGGTAAATCTTTTAGTCTAGAGTGGCACATTAGGTCTTCTTTGACCAATAATAACCTTTGCCTCTACTACAAAAATCACAATACCTATTGTTTATGTGAAGTAGTTCAATAGCTATGTTAATTTGCTACAATAATAGCTGTGTTGTTTTTGCCTTTTTCTCCCATGATAGTGCCTCGTACCTTTTCCATAGCTAATGGTCATATTTTGCCCTATAGTGATATTTGTTGCCTTGTAATACAACTTGTTATATGCATGTAATAACTACAATAATGGCACTATAGTGCGCTAGCAGCTACTTCATGGTGTGCAGTAGTAGGTCTACTCAAGCCTCATATCTTTCCTTTCATTTCTTACATACGTCGCTTTCTTAGAATTCACATTAGATATCCTTAAAACTCAAAACAAAAGAGAATGAATAATAACTAACCTCTCATCTTATCTTGATACTGCTACAAAAACACATTTCTACTGCGTCCCCCTTTTTTCCTACTTTTTCTTTTCTATTATTTCCTTTTTTTTCTATTGAAATCCCCACCCTCGTTTCTAGTTGCTACACATTTTCCTTGTTCTTTCTCTAGGTGATTGTCTATTATTTATTGTTTTGATTATTATTATTTTTTTGTTTCCTTATTTTATTCTAAGCTACCACCAAAATTTCAAGTAGCACCTTAATCGATGTATTTAGTAGGCATTTTTTTCACCTAAAATTTTTATTCTTTCATCTCTTTTTTTTTTCATTTCCACCAAAAATTTCTAGTAATTTGGCCAATGAATTAAGCTAGTTTTATCCTATTTCTATTGTCATTTTTACTTTATTTTATTTCAATTATTATTACTTTTCATAATTACATAATTCGTTTTTCTTATGTCCATGTTATCCTTGATTCCTAGTTAAATTAATCACTTCTCAATTTTATTAATTCCCTCTAACTAAACCCATACAATCATAATCAATTAGCATATATGTAATAGCTTACATAGTTGTCACAACTCTTCCTCACCTAAGATATTTCTTCCCTAAAATAAATGTAAATACCTAGAAGAAATAGATAACGGTACTTTTATCACATCGAAGCTTATATCTCCATGTTACTTCTTCCATTTTGTGATTTTGTCATAAGTCCTTTGCAAGAGGAAAAATGTTATTCCTGAGCTATCTAACCTTTCTATCTAAGATTGCTATCAGTCCTTCTTCATATTTGAGAACAAAGTGAACCTCAACTTCTACCATTTAGAGAATATGGGAGGGATTAGACCTATATCTTTTTAACATAAATACATGGAACACATCATGCACTTTCTCTAGCATAAGAAGGAGTGCCAGTTTATTAGCAACTAGTCTTACTTGTGACACTACCACAAATAGCCCTATGTATCTTGGAGCCAATTTCCCTTTTTCCTTGAACCTGAGTATCTTTTTTCTTGGAGAAAATTTTAAAAGACTATATCTCTAGGTTGATATTCTATGTCTTTCCATTGAAGAACTGCATAGGACATTGACGTTATATTGCAGCATTCAACCTATCTTTAATGATTCTTACTTTTTCCTCTATTTCTCTTATCAACTCTGGCCCTTCAAGCTTACATTCCTTTAACTATGTCTAGTACACTAGAGTTCTATATTTCCTCCCTTATAATGCCTCATATTAGGCCATTTATAAACTTGCCTAGTAATAGTTATTATAAGTGAACTATGGTGAAGAAAGATACCTTTCCTAGGTTTCTACAAAATTAGCCACATATCCTCTAAACAAGTCCTCGAGTACCTATAATATAACTTGAGCCATTATAATCCATACCTCTTACTTACATTCTTATATCGTACATGAATTAGTTAACTTAATTGAATCACTCCTTCAGACTTTTTATCTATCTGTGGATGAAATGATGTGCTAAACTACAATTTAGTTCTTAAGGCTTCCTCAAGTTTTTACCAAAACTAAGAGGTGGACCTCATATCCCTATTTGAAATGATATATTTGAGAAATTCATGTGACTACACTATTTCACCCATATATAATTCTGCTACCTATCTATGGTATAATCTACTCACAATGGTAAAAATGAGTTGACTTTGTTAACTAGTCAACTATCACACATGCCAAATCTTTCTTTTTATGAGTGATAGGTAACCCTATCATAAAGTCTATGGTAACCTACTCCCACTTCCATTCAAGGATTTTAATGGGTTACTAAAATCTTGATGGCACCTGATGCTCTACTTTCACCTACTTACACATAAGACACTTACCCATACACTTTATAATGTGCCTCTTCATTCCTAGCCACTAATAGCATGCCACTAGGTCGTTGTACATTTTGACTCCTCTTAGGTGCATTGTATATGGACTAGAATGTGTTTCCTATAATATATATGCTTTTAACAATAAGTCTTTAGGTACACACTGTCAATTTTGGTAATACAAGCACCTATTATTTTCACTAACTCGATATTCCCTTTCTCTAATCACTTGAACTTTTTTTATCTTGACTTACATCTAAGGATAACTCATCTAAGCATCATACACTTCCTTAAAGAATGAAGGCTCTCTCTAGAGCTTCGTTAACACTCCCTCATCTTGCGTTACAATGAGGTGAGCATTTATTGCTTCTAAGGTTAGCATAGATTTCCTACTTAATGCATCTATTATTAATTGTACACTCATAGTCTTTCAATAATTCCATCCATCTTTATTGTCTTAGATTTAGCTCTTTTTCGGTGAGAAAATATTTAAGAATTTTATAGTCAGTGTAGATGTATCACTTTTCCCCATACATTTATTGCCTTTAAATCTTTAAGGCGTAAACAATCACTATAAGTTCTAAAACGTGTGTAAGATAGCTCTGCTCATAAGCCTTAAGCAATCTTGATACATAATCACTAAGTTTTCAATCTTGCATCCACACACATCCCAATCCATTATGGGATACATCACTGTATATCACAAAATCTTTATAAAAAATTGGTCAGGTAAGTATTATAGCATCTGCTAGCATAACTTTAAATCAATCAAAACTATCCTAGCATTTGTCCATTTATTCAAACCTTACCCTTTTTTAGAGCAACCTTGTAAGAGGCACTACTATAATTGATAATATAACACCCTAATACCTAACCAATAGCAAGTTTAGATATAGGATGTCACAAGTGACATTTCTTACCCGATTTGATTGTCGAATCCAAATAAAAGACATCACGTGAACTTAACTATCATACAACTTACACTTCTATTAACCAATTTTTATAACTACTAATATTTAGCATAATAATATATATAATCATATCATCTTGGGACCACTATTTTTTCAAATACATGAGTGCCATTCTACTATTTGTACTTACCTACTTTCATGTGATACTAAGAAGAACTTATTAACTTATGCTACTTTGTTTGAGGTTGCTACTTAAACTCTAGTCTTCTACCTATGCACTAGCAAAAGCTAGTACATTAAGTAATGATGCTCAATTGTATATTCAATGAAATATACGTATTACATGCAAACACACAAGTATGCATCACAAAATAATAATATGCATCAAAATAACACTAATGTGACATAGAAAGATACATAAATGAAAACACATTTTATGTTTAATTAACATATAAAAATATAAGCCACACACAATAAATGATTTTCCCTTTCTATAATTAACATCACAAGTCACTTTTATAATTCTTTTATTAATAGCTATCTAAGATTTAACTTTTTTTTACTTATAATAGACTTTTTAATAATTCTTCTATTTGTTAATATTTATGGCTTAATCTCTTATGCTTATTGTTGCTAAATTCAGGTATGATTTTTAATAATATCTAGAGTAATTCTTATATATATACTTTAATTAAACTTTATATTAAATAATTGAAAAACACATTATATCATGCTTACATTAATTATCTAATTATTTAAAAGCCACATGTGTAGATTTATTGTATTTTATCAGGGATAAGAGTGGCTAGTGTTTAGAGTTGCTACTGGCTCTACACCAAGATCACTAATCTTTTGCCTAGAAAGCTTTAGCATTAGATCTTATTGATGCCTCAATAATATGCTTTCCATTATATTTTAATGTTTATCAATCCCTTATCAAGCAAGCATGCATTATAACTAAAACACTAATGTCACCTTTTCATTTAGAGAAAGTAAATTATAGTATTAAATCATAAAAAATAGCAATATATTGTACATCCAAAAAAGTGGGCCATATATTAATTGTGGTTTAAACTGACTATTACCCATAATTCTATAAGAGTTTGTGAAAATTGTATAACTCCCATTTCTAAGAGATTGGCCTTTATTAAAATACATATTTTTTCTTGTGACATTTATTAAGGAAAACTCAAAACCATTTTATTAAGAAAACACCAATTAATTATGTAGAAAACCACTTGATGTGAAGTTAGACTTTTACGTGTAAAATAAGTTGTTTAATCTACTTATTACAACCCAAATGATTAATAGAAATAAAAAGTTACATAACCAAATAAATAATACGAAGTGCATTGTCTCAACATTGTCAAGTCTGTGCAAACTTAATATGGCTCTGGTATCGGTCTGTGCAGGCTAAAACTAATTATGGTTAATATGTCTGTTCGGACTTCTAATCTAGTAAGAATGGCCTCTTATAAACAACTTAAAGAATAGGTTAGAAATAACAAATAATGGTCCATGAAGACTTAAAGAGAGAATGAAAGAACAACCTATCTAACATAAATAAGGAATGAATTATAATGCATACTTATAAGAAATCATCATTGAGGAATACTACATATTTATTAATCAAAGAAAATATATAAATCGACACATGAAATTACAAAAATAGATGTCTGTAGGGACTACTATTCTTGTAAAAGGGAGTCTGCATAAACTGCAAACTAAGAACCAATAAAAGTGATGCAAAACCATCCGTACAGAATCTATTCCTCATGAAAGGGAGTCCATATAAAATATCAATAGTGTGTATTTTAAGGGATAGAATAGTCATACAATCATGATAGCATCTTTTAAGCATATTGATATTGTAAACAAAATATGTCAAAATATGGTATACAATGAAAATAGAAAATTGTTATTGAACATTAGTCTGCATGGATGTTGAATCATGTGTATATCAATATCTTAAGTTCATATGGATGTAAACATGTTTTGAGATTGGTCCATAGAATTAGGATTAAAATGACAAAATAATCACAACATGTAAATAGTCAATTATGCATAATAAAATAATGCAAAACAATGACCAACTCCTATGATCAAGGTAGGGATTACATAGAATCACCTAACTCATGATCATTCATGGGAGATCACGAGTCTATATAAATAGCATGAACATATATGATATGTACAGTAAGAGGCCTCAAATCTTAACTTATTAAGAAACTTTTAAGCAACAACACAAAAATGTAGGATTTTAGAAAGAATAGAATTTAGTGTTTGCTATAGATCAGGTTGTGCCAATCTTATACTAGAGTCCTCTCTTGGACTCTTGGATAGTAAGGTTTTTGGCTCTTTAAATTGCCCCCTTTCCTTCATACCTAAGAAGTGTGTGTTTATAGGTTTAGGAAAGGCTTTCTCATTTAAAAAGAATTAGAATCTTTCTAGGATTAGAAAACATTGCTTGAATAGGAAGCCTATGCTTCTAGAAGATTTTCATTGACAAGTGTGTGCAAACTTGGACTACTTAGTCTGTGCAAACATATGTTATAGGTTTTCCTACCAGTTTATGGGCTTTGAGCCAAGTCTTGAGCCAGGTTTTAGTTAGTCTATACTGATATGAACTTGGATTTTTCTATGCAAATCATGGGCCTTAGGCTTGATAGATTCTAAGTGGGTTGGTACGGACCTTGTGGCATTATGTCTAGACGACTTATACCATGCTGGTCATTATAGACTAGGTTACCAATTGACTTGTATTGTTACATTAGACCTATGTCTAGTTATCATCATAGGTGCAAAAGGTAGGGCATTTATAGTTGCCCCCATTTTGGTGTGTGCTATGAAAATGCATAAATTGAAATAGTACGTAACAAAGTACCTTAGTTAAAGATACTTACCTTTCTATAAGGTTACATCGAATGCCAATGCCTACCTCAGTTAGGTGAAATTTAACTAGAGTGGATTTGCTTGTTAGGTTGAACCCAAGAGAATTGTGGATTACCTTGTTAGGCTGAACCCAAGTATGTTGTGGATTAGCTTACTAGGCTAAATTCAAATGTGTTATGGACTGGCTTGCTAGGCTAAATTCAAATGTGTTAGATTAGGCACTGAGCTAAATTTGAATGTGTTGGATTAGGCATTGAGTTGAGTCCATGTAACACCCCCTACTAGATTCCCAAAGAAACCCAATAAGTGGTGCACTTCCTGTAAGGTCACCCATCGTAACTTCTCCCACTAACATTCATTTAACTTTTACTTACACTACACTAATCAATTCTATCTGATTCTAAACTTAGTCCTATCTGTTTCTATATTCCATTTAGATTCATAATATTATGTTTATACCATTACAGAGCAATTTTAACATATTCAAGTATTTCATAAAAATTTGGCAGCATAATGGTTGTCCAAGTCACTATCCTAAACTTCTTTAACCTGTAAAACACTTCTATCCCAAGTGCTCACATCTCCTGGACCCTTTTGGTCCCTCAGATATCAACTTATCATCATCATCTATCACACAACAATCATAGGCCTCAAGCCAGAATCAAGAAATCACATAGAGCCTCAAGCTCACAAACTATAAACATAAGGCATACATACACAAAAGGATTAACCATAGATTAATTACAACATAGTTTGTCTGCAAATATACAAATATAACCCTATGTCCCTTTGTACATCACACCTATTTTCCCCACTTAAGTACATAGAGTGCAAAAGCTATACATATGTACATCATTAACCTTCTCAAAATTGACCTCTAAACTAAACTCCCTACAAACTTTATAAGGCTACATCTTTGTTCTAGGTACCTAGGCATTGAAATAGGTACACTGAGTATAAAATACATAGTGGTGAATTCAAACATTTAAAACATGTCTAGCAGTTTATTCATGCATATTGTTCCTATTCTTATCTAGTTCTAATATCCAAGTCCACCCTAATAACAGGCAAATTTACAATTTTACACCTAGGGTGTTTCTGTCTATAAATTATCCATTTAATCACTATAATTCATTTAAATTATGTTTTAGGATCATTATCAATGATTACATGCATAAACTATACCACTTTAACCTTTAAGCCTTATTAATGGAAAATTACCAAAATGCCCTTATATTATATTTCATGGTTATATGCAAATTTTAGTAATCTTATATAATTACTTTAGTTGGCTTATCATAGGAGACAGCCTTCATAGACACTAAACCTAGAGGGAAAATAAACTAGTGTAGTGATCCATATACTAGACCCCCGATGACTGCACCGGCCTAAAAAATATGTTAGAGCACTTAAAGTGCTTATGACAAGATCTTGTTTTTGCCTAGTAGATTGGCCTATTTAACCGGCTAGTATAGTGATCCTTTGGGACCTTGGCCATTGTACTGACCTTATTTAAAGATTAAAGATGTCATAAATTGGTCTACACAGTAGACTGGTCGGTTTGTCTAACTAGTGTAGTGGCCCTCAGGGATCTATGCTGCTATACCGACAAGAAAAACATGAATCAAGTGAATGTCACAGTATAATTTGAATGTCTAACTAGTACAGTGGTCTAAAATGGACCTAAGTCACTGTACCAGCCCTATTTGAAAGTCAAATAAGATAGCAGCTACAAAAACCCCTAAGTTGACTGGTCAACCCATCAAGTGGGTGCCTATCTAGTGGGCCATTTAACCTCAATATGTGTCCATTTCTTTATTAATTAACTTTTTAAAATGTTATGATCTCAAAAATAGATAGTTATAATTTTTACAGCACAGTTTGAATTTAGCTTGGTCTAGTATGGCCATAAATTAGTTGTATCGAGTGAAATTATTAGAAAATATATTCGAAGGTATAATTACTAATACTTATCATATATTATGCTAGCTTCAATTCCATAAGCATTTCATAATGTTAGCTATTTACTATCTTGGAGATTTATTGGTTCAGGTAATGTTCATTTTTTGATAGTTATAAGTCATTGTGGCATGGTTTCCATTTAGCATTGTGGGTTCATTTCACCATGTTTTTTAGTGCAGTTTTCACTAGTTATTTCATGCATTCATAGGTTTAAAGCCACCCAAAACTTAGGCCATATAAATGGCCAAAATCTAGGCACACATGCCTTCATAAAGGATCCCACCATACTAGCCATTCTAGGCACATAATTGGGTATATTATGCACTTATAAACCATAGCCCTTAGCCCTTAAAAGCAATTTAAAAGTCACTTTTTATACATTAGTTTTAGCCAAGTTTTTAAGGTCATTTTTAGCTTATGCTTGATGCCATTTCTTGATTTCATTTCATGCCATGTTAAGCTAAACTTATTGCTTTATTTCATGCCATACAAATTAAATTAGACATGTTATCAGTCTCTTGCCTATTATTCATCACAATACACAAACATATCAATATTTTCAAACCATTTTATATAATCTAAGCCCATGGCATGTCTCAGCAATAGGTAGTTTCTCATGCCACTATGCATTAATCATACTTATTATATGCCATTTCATAATTTCATATTTCATATGCTAAATATACATACATCTCCCACTTTACCATACTAGCATATACACGTGCATGTATACTCCACACCATGCATGCCATGCCATT
>CANXYI010334530.1:0-13472 GCA_948208565.1 Hura crepitans | reverse complement strand
TCGATGACATCCTAGTGTACTCTAGAACTTGAGAGGAACATGTACAACACCTTAGGATAGTGTTGCAAACTCTAAGGGAGAAGCAGTTGTATGCTAAGCTTAGTAAATGTGAGTTTTAGTTGGTAGAAGTAGCCTTATTGGATCATATCGCCTCAACTGAAGGTATCAAAATGGACCTAAGCAAAGTGAAAGTGGTGTTAGAGTGGAATCCTCCTAGGAATGTGACTGAGATATGTAGTTTCCTAGGACTGGCAGGATAATATCAGAGGTTCGTGAAAGGTTTCTCAATGATTGCTGCTCTACTGACACAGTTGATAAGAAAAGATGTGAAGGTCGAGTAAGACGACTAGTGTCAAGCTAGTTTTGATAGATTGAAGTGGATATTAATAGAGGCTCTTATTCTTACTTAGCCAGAACAAGGGAAGGAATTTGTAATTTAGAATAATGCTTCATATAATGGATTAAGTTATGTATTGATGCTAGAAGGAAAGATGGTTGTATATGGCTTTAGGTAGTTGAAGCCTCACGGAAGAACTGCCCCACACACGATTTGGAGTTAGCTACAATTGTATTTGCATTAAAGGTATGGAGAAATTATTTATATGGAGAGAAGGCTGTATCTATGCTGACCATAAAAGCTTGAAGTATTTGCCTATATAGAGGGAGCTAAACTTGAGATAGTGGTGATGGATAGATTTAATCAAGGACTATGATTGCTTGATCGACTACCATCCATGGAAGGTGAACATAGTTACGGATGCCTTGAGTAGGAAGCTTATTACTACCTAAAAGTTTATGCATGCTAGTGTGGAATTTATAACAGAGGGTGTAGTTTTGGTTAAACTATAGGTTAAAGCTGACTTTAGGTAGTAAGTAAAAGCAGCTCAATTGAAAGATGAATAGATGGTGCAAATTGTTAATTTAAGTGATGATGGAAGCCTATACTATTAGAATAGGCTATATGTACCAGACGTGGATAGATTAAGAGTGCAGATTTTAAAGGAAGCTCATGAAGCTCCATATTCCATGCACCCATAAAGCACGAAGATGTACCTTAGGTTAAAACCCCACTATTGGTGGGCAAGAATGAAACGAGAGGTGGTAGAATATGTGGCTCAATGTTTGACATGTAAATAGGTAAAGTTCCTTTTGGATTGTTACATCCTATAGTAATTTTGGAATGGGAATAGGAGAAGATCACCATGGATTTTGTGATGGGATTGCCACTAACTAAAAGTAAATGTGATGCAAAATGGGTAATTGTAGATAGGCTGACAAAGATAGCTCACTTCATACTAGTGCGGATGGATTATTCTTTGGAGAAGCTAGCTAGATTGTATATTGATGAGATCATGCAATTACATGGAGTGCCAGTAGCCATAATCTCATATCAAGACTTGAGATTCACTACTAGGTTTTGAAAGAAGTTACAGGAGGTATTGGGTACTCAATTGACATATAGTACAGCTTTTCACCCTCAGACAGATGGACAATCAAAATGGGTGATACAAGTATTGGAAGATATGTTGCATAGTTGTGCGATAGAATTTAAAGGCAACTAGGATTAATACTTGTCATTGGTTGAGTTTGCATACAACAACAACCACCAGGCTAGCTTAGGAATGGCACTTTATGAAGCTTTATATGGTAAAAGGTGTAGGACCCAACTCTGTAAGAGTGAAGTGGGAGAGAGCAAGATAGTCAGATCCGACTTGGTCAGAGATGCTAAGGAGAAAGTCAATATCATAAGGGTGATATTAAAAGCCACCTCAGATCAATAGAAATCGTAGGCTGATTTGAAAAGGCTAGACATTGAGTAGGAGGTTAGTGATTAAGAGTTCTTAAAAGTATCACCCTTGAAGAAGATGCTCATATTTGGTTAGAAAGGGAAACTCAGTCCTAGATTCATTAGGCCCTACGAGATCATGGAAAGAGTAGGACCCTTGGAATAGAGGTTAGCATTGCCACTTGAGCTACAATAGATACATGATGTTTTCTATGTATCGATGTTGAGGTGATATAGATTAGATCCGTCGCATATGAAAGCTGTAGAGGAGATAGAGGTCTAGCCAGATCTGACCTATGAAGAGGAACTATTGCAAATTCTAGCAAAAGAAGTAAAGCAGCTAAGGAACAAGTCAATTCCCTTAGTGAAGGTGTTATGAAGGCATCACAATGTGACAAAGGCCACATGGGAAAGTGAGGAACAAATGTGGATGTAGTATCCTCATCTCTTTATCACAGGTAATTTTGAGGACGAAATTTCTTAAGAGGGGAAGGATTGTAATGCCTATAAGCTAGAGTTCTATAAACAGTACCTTCTGGACCCGAGTGATGTTTCCTGTGGTGCGGGGCATAGCCACGAGGCCAAAAAGGGGCGTATTAGTCATAAAACTTTGATGGGCTTGAAAATGGGTAAAACGAATGAATTTAAAAATTTGGCGGAACCAATAAATCATTTTAGGTCAAGAACTTATGTATGAGGAGATACAATGAGTTTATGCCAAGATAGCCCCTAGATGTGCCCGGACGACCTAAAAATACATACCCTAAACCTCAAAAATTCCATTGAACATGATGGAGAAGGAATTTTAATTTTCTAAAGTCATTTGATATTTTTTTTGAATATTTTATTATAGTGGGTGAATAGTATCAAAAAGTCGATTATGGAATTTTCACTTGAAATTTTATATGGGGCTTAGTGGTACTAATCGAGGATTTTTAAAACTAAAATGTGTATTTTTAGAGGTCAAGAGAATTTTCTATGAATTTTTGAAGTTTAAAAAGGTATCGAGACAATATGAGCTGTCAGATCGCCATGTTTTGCGATCAGGGACACCGATCTACTCCTATATAAAGGACTACACATGTGCATGGGCTACATATGTGAAAGTGTCATCTTCTATCGTGCCTTTTGCCCAATTTGTACATAGGACTCGAATAGAGGACATGCGCACGCAAAACGATATCCAGTTCCATTATACAAAATCACTTAAAATTTAAAACTTTCATATAAGAAAATATTTCTTGACTTAAAAATGAAATAAAACTTTGAAAACCCTTTTGGCATGCAAATTGAGGTAACACATTATGATTATCGTATCGAAAATCCTATAGCATAACGGTTGTACCGAGACACTTTTCCAAATTTTTACCTATTTAAAAACACTTCTAAACATTCACAACATACATCTCCAACTCACATGGGTCCTCCTAACCCTTTAACAACACATTAATATCACAATGAGCCTTAGGCTCTCACAATCAACATTCTTACATGCAATTCATCAATCATCACACACTACATGCGAGAAAACAGAAATAAAATCCATAGTTAAATTATTTAATACAAAATCCCACTGCAAAACACAGATTAAACCCAATCCATCTAGGATCACAAGAGCACTATGACTACTTAGACATTACATTTACATCATCATTATTATTACAAAATGAATATAACATACCCATATTAGAAATCCTATAGCATAATGATTGTACCAGGACACTTTCCCAAATTTTTACCTATTTAAAAACACTGTTAAACATTCACAACATACATCTCCAACTCATATGGGTCCTCCTAACCCTTTAACAACACATCAATATCACAATGAGCCTAGGCTCTCACAATCAATATTCTCACATGCAATTCATTAATCATCACACATAATATGTGAGAAAATAGAAATAAAATCCCCAGTTAAATTATTTAATATAAAACCCCGCTACAAAATGCAAATTAAACCCAATTCATCTAGGATCATAAGAGCACTATGACTACTTAGACATTACATTTACTTCATCATTATTATTACAAAATGAATAAAAAAATACTCATGCAAGGGTTATCTTCATGTCTTCTGCTTTCAGAAGCTTTGGCTCTAATATGCTGCCCTATTACCCACGCATCACAAATAGGCAATGCACTAAGCTTTCACTTAGTGGTGGAATCACTTTAACTTATAAAAAGACAATTTATAGCATGTCATTTATGTTCATGAACCATTTCGGGTGTTAAAGTCACAACATGCATTTTTCCATACTTTATATGCAACACAAATCATTTTCGATTTTAGAATCATATTCATGCACATTTGGTGTCTTATATGCCAACATGCATATTATAAGCATAAATAATGCATTTGATGGTATAATTACCGAGGTATTATTAAAACATCAATTAACCACCATTTAATGGACATAATGCATCACATGTATAAAGTCATGATCATTAAGCATCAAATATGCCAAAATCACAATTACCATAAATTAGCCAATTGTAGGCCATAAGTCACAATAAAAACTACACCGAATTATGATAGCTTGTAAACATGCCTTTCTAAACTCATATATGGCAAAGAAGATTAACATACCAGTTTTTCAGTCATAAGTGCCATTATGCACCTCATAACTATCCATAATAGTATTTTGAGATACATACACATGTAATTACCATAAAGAATCATACAAGTGATAATCAACACATATAAGCATCTTAAGACCAATTTTGGGTCATTTGAACATATTATGTCCTTAGGTCACAAATTAATGTCGTATAACATACAAACTCAATTTATGTGAGTTTAAGCCATTTTAATAGTTTAACTGATGCCCATATCCATAAAGACAACTAAACAAGACTGGATAATGGAATTACTTAGGCCCGAAGGCTCTCCATATCTAAAGATGCTTAACTTAGGCTCGAAGGCTCTCCACACTTATAGATGTGTAACTTAGGCCCGAAGACTCTCATACCATATAGGTAAGTAAACTTAGGCCTGAAAGCTCTGATACCACATAGGTAAATAAACTTAAGACCGAAGGCTCTCATGCATGTCAACAAGTAAATCTTAGGCCCAAAGGCTCTTATGCTTATCGGCACATAAATTAATGACCCAAAGTTCTCATACCCATAGGTATGCTAGTAGCTGCTATAATCCTAGTTGACAGGTTAATCTATCTAAACTAGGTTATCTTACTATATAGGCATCATTAAACATATCAATTTACCCAATTTCACATTTCACTTTATTATATTAACATAAAAATCATTATTGGCCTCAATGCACCATTGCATGGCCTACACATGCACAATTGGCCAATTTAGGCCTATTAATGTCCATTACACCCGTAAGATCCATTTTTCGAGGTGTAATGTCATCGGGATACTTAACATCTCAATATGTCATATGAAGACACAAATATCTATGTAAATGTTCATTCTATGGCATTTTTCATATTTACCTTCAATTGATTATATCATGCCTCGTCATGCATGTATCTCACATACATACCCATTTTATGCCAAAAATCCAATTTAAACATATTATCACATTGCATTCATGCATACTAGACATTTCCACATCAACACACACATCCATGCATGCTGCATATGCATAATAAGCTATTTTATGGCATTTTAATACCCATTACATTCATCATACATGTTTTAATTCATAAAAATACCATAGACATACAATTCTAGACATAAGCACACAATATGGCATTTTTTAGTTTTTTTACTCACATAACACACTTATAGCGTAAAATCCCATATTTATAATTTTTTATCACATATAACCACATCGAATTATCACATATCATACACTTATCATGTCATAAGTCATAATAATTTTTATAGCATTTATTTTAATTTCTAAGCATTTATTACCATTTAATACATCAATAACACAATTTACATAATGCATAAATGGGTTAATTAAGACAAACCAGATTACACATACCGACTAGTTGGGTTAAACATTCTCTTTGCCTCGGGAGGGTCGGGTTATCATTTTGCCTACAAATACAAAAGGGTACAAACTTTAATAAATAATATAAAATAATCTAGAAGTCGAAAAAATATTTCGAGCCTAGATACATGCTCTACAACATCATAGAAACCCTTAAAAATTAAAATTTATAGAAAAAAACTTGAGAGAGAGAAAGTTACTATTTGCCTTAATTTTTTTTTATTTTCCTCCCAAAATACTCTACCGTTCTAAACAATTTTAGTGTTTACAGACTCGTCTCAAAATGCTCATCATTTCGAGTGTAACCTTATGCCGTGGGTCCCTCTAAGGATAGAGAAATCATAAAGAAAGGGAGAGGAAGAGAAGTGGATAGAAAATGGAGAATTGGGAGGTAGAGGATGGTGATTTTGTGAACATATAAGAGGAGAGGAAAATTGCCTTTTATATACTTTTCAAAAATAATATATTTCTTTGCTTCAAAAAATTATTATAACTAATAGAAAAGTCAATTTTCCTCCATTCCTATCCCTAAAATTTCATAAATCCAAGCCCTAAATCCTCTCAAAATCTCATGCCCAAATTCTAAAAATAACCTAAAAAATTAATATATTTTTGTCCCAAAAATTGGGTAAAAATAATTCCCAAACTCTGAAAATTTTGATTCCAAAATCATTGGACTATTTGGAATATTTAAGTATTGAGGTATAATATTTTTGGATTATTTTGAGCAACATTTAATTTAATTTATGATTCAGCTTTGCTTGTGACACTATTCATAAGACACTACCGTAAAATCTTAATTAGAGTTTTTAATCATCCGAACGACTTTGGATTGGCTTTAAACTTTGCCCGAAATTCTCTCGTAATTAATGCTTCCTATCGATACACTTAGTGTGACTCAATCACGAGAAGCATTATTCATCTTGGGAAGTATTATTAACAAGAGTCGGATTTTCAGGTCGTTACATCTTCCACTCTTAAAACCTTAAAAACTCAACACCACCATTATCTCTCATCCATTCTTTTTCCTTCATTTTCTTTCTCTTCTCTCCACTAAATTTCACACAAATTATATGAATCTTGACCTCCATAGTCTCTAAAAGCTAAATCCTTTGACAGAAATTGAAAATAGAGGCTAGAAACAGAGATATCACACTTGAGTGAAATAGTGCCAAATTTTTTAGTAAGTGTTTTTAACTTAATTTTTATTTTTTTGGTTGGTTAGGGTATTCTAAAAATAGCTATGTTCTTAGATTTCTATTTGGAGTTATGTAGGATTTTTGAGAATTTTTATAAGGTAAAAATGTGTATGTTTAGGTACAAAAGAAGCCATTGAAGGAGACCAAGCTTTCAAGCCTTTAAGTGGTGGGGAAAGGGTATTTTCACACCCTAGGTATGTAGAATAGACTTAAATTTAGTATGTCAATTGATTTGCCTTGAAATTATGGATAGATGGTGTATGGAATTATGTGTTTATGTTGTTAGGCACAACATTAAGGTAAAATGATGATTATAGTGATGTTAATGAACTCAAATTAATAGGTTATGCATGATAAATTAGAGAGGAAATTAGGTGTGTGTGCATAGGTGTATTATGGCCTAATGGATGGTGTAAGGTGGCATGTTAGGTATAGTTATACATATGGCATGTTAGGTAGGAAAATGGCATGAAAATGAAGTGTGTAAGCCATACCTGAAAATAAATAATGACATTAAAATGTATGGCTTGCAATTTTGGAAATAAATGGCTTATTTGAGTATGTAAGTTACACCAAAGTAATGACTTAGAAATTGCTATGAATATTTACCCTTTGGTAGTCTAAGTGTGTAATATATCTCATGGATGGATACATGAGCAAATGGTGTACAAGGATTGGCTTTTGGAATTGGTATGGTTGATATCATGAAAACCATAAACCTAAAAGTGACCAAATGAATACTAACATTCTTGTAAGCATACCAAATGAATAGTGATTTTGCGATGATAGGTAAAACTTGACATTCCATGTGTAACATGGTAAATAATGTGATCTAATGACATAATAGACATAAGAATTAATGAAATTGATAATAATAGTCTTAAGTGGGTAATAAATAGTAATTTGGCCCATCAATTAGACACCCACTGGATGGTTTGACCGATCAACTAGGGAGTTAGCAGCTGCTAGGCAGTTTTGTCCTCCTGCTGCCACTATTGTCTGTTAGATATGGCCGGTCCAACCACTGAGGTTCTGAGATGAACCCTGCACACTCGGGTATTAGGAGGCCTACCTGGGCTAATCCCTACTGCCCATTTGATGTTTGTGGATATTGGGAGGTCCTATGGGGCTAGTCCTTGCTATCCACCTATGATGCTTTGGAGACATGATTTGGGGTATTACAAGGTCCCACAAGGCTGATCCCTGCTATCTCATTTATAGATATTGGGAGGTCTATAGACTGATCCCTACTATCTGCTAGTCCTATATTAGGAGGTCTATAAACTGAACCCTGCTATCGGATGAGGTAAATGCAGCTATCAAAGTCCAAAATATAGGCCACTACATAGGATAGATCCCGTTATCCAGTGCCTTAATGTGTCGTCTATTTGTTATAGGCCTAAAATGTACTGAACTTAATCCTGAACTATAATTATATGGACTTCGACTTAATAAAAGAACTAGACATAATTGAATAAGGTAAGTGGCATTTAGGCTGATGTGTTGTATGATTTATATATGTGCTTGCATTGTGACATACTTTATTTAGCATATTCCACCATTGAATTTATACTCAGCATCTCGATGTTTCGATGCACAGGCTATAGATTTAGTAGTTGATCAACTTTAGCGGGAGCCAGTTTAGCTACTTCAGAGTCCTTTGGGTATCTTTTTGTTCTCTTTTGGTTTGATGTAGATCAGCACTCATGTGTAGTAGGTGTAATGTGGGTGTTGTGTGTAAAGTAGAAAACTAAATTAGTAACACTAAATGTCTATATAAACCTAGTTATTGATATATATATATATATATAAAATGCATGTTTAGGTCTATATGTCTATGGGTCTAAGACCCTATGTTCTGTTGTGTGATGACTGATGTTGTTTTGGGGGACCAAAAGGGTTTAAGAGTGAAGTTTGGTTATACATTGTTTTATAAGTGCTTTTTTTGTGTACGAACATTTTTGGTTTTACACCCGGGTAGCCATTATGCTGCCCGATTTTCTGTAAATGGTTAACAGTCATAATCTGGTGTTTTAATAGAAAAAAATGGCAGTAATAAAAGATTAGTTAGGAAGAAACACTAAAAGATTAAGTTAAGTTAAAGTTGGTCAAAGTTATATAAGTGTTAAACGAAAGGTCCCTAGGGAAATCCAAGGATGGGTGACCTCACAGGAAGTAGTGCTTTTTGTCTGTTTCATTCGGGAATGGACATGGAGTGTTACATTTAGTGGTATCAGAATAGGTTTAGGCATTCCTAGGTGTACTATACATGAGTATATGAGTCTAGGGTTTTGTTTTGAGTCGAGTTACACTGCCTGAAGCTAATAATTGTTGGTATAATTATAGAGACAATGAGTGAGCAAACCCTAACTACCCGAGGGGAAAAGGTGGCCAGTCATGCTCCTACCACCATACATGGTCCAGAGGTGAGTGTAGCCACTTTAGAGCCTAGTGATGTTGCCCACCAGCCACCAATTCAGCCATAGCCTTAGGCTCAAGCTTCTCCAGTATTGCTGTAATAGATAGTAAACTTGTTGAGACACACTGCAGCACCTCCACCACCTCCACTAGGTCCTTGCATCATTATAGAAGACCTACATAGAGAGGGTAAAGAAGATAGGAGCAATAGACTTCCTAAGTGTGAGGGAGGATGATGTAGATAGGGTAGAATATTGCCTAGAGAGGACTACTAGGATTTTAGAGCAGCTGGAGTGTTCTGAGGAGGAGTGTTTAAAGTGCTTCACTTCCTTGCTATAGGAAGAGGCCCTCCACTGGTAGGAGACCTTGAGGAAGAGGAAGGCAGTAGTTGATATCGCTTGGGAGTTCTTTCTAAAGGAATTCTAGAAAAGGTATATTCTTGAGTCCTATAAGGATAAAAGGAGACAAACATTCTTTGAGGGATAGATATCCGTATCTAAGTATAAGAAGGACTTCACTCAGTTGAGCAGGTATGCAACAGAGTTCCTTTCGACTGATGAGAAGAAGTGTAAGAGGTTCGAGAAGAGCTTCAATGTAGAGCTGAGGATGCAAATCTCAACTCCAAAGATCAAAGATTTCTCAAAGTTAGTGGCTGCAACTTATGATATAGAAGAGATGCTGTAGGAGAAGAGGGAGTTGTATCAGAGGAAAAGACATTTTACTATAGGGCAGACCAGTTCAGCTCTAGGAGAAGGTAAGAGATAGAGGGACTTTTAGCCCAGTCAGTAATCCTAAAGATAGACAAGCTAGTAGTTCTAGAGGCAGGCGCTATCACAGAGGTCTGGTTAGAGTTTTCCTCTTAAGCCTCGACCACTTCCATCTCAGCAGGCCTCAAGTGCTCCTGTATCCATAGCTAGAAGTGCAGCTCTAACTTGTGAGAGTTGCTAGAGGAGACACTAGGGCTAGTACTAGCAATTTAGGTCAGGCAAGTGTTTTGTATGTGGAACTAGGGATCATTTCTAAAGAGATTTCCCTTAAAGGCAAATAGAGGCTACCCAGACTCAGGCATCAATTACAACAACTTCTAGTAAACCACCAAGATAGTAGAGGGAGGACTAACCGAGTACTAGTTAGAGGATAAGGTTAAAGGCTAAAGCTCTGCCACGATAGTATACTATCCGTTCTCGAGAAGAAGTCGAGGCTCCAGACATTATCAATGGTACATTTCTTTTATTTGATGTTTCAGTATTAGCCTTGATGG
Source organism: Hura crepitans (assembly GCA_948208565.1). Classification (NCBI taxonomy): domain Eukaryota; kingdom Viridiplantae; phylum Streptophyta; class Magnoliopsida; order Malpighiales; family Euphorbiaceae; genus Hura; species Hura crepitans. The sequence continues at coordinate 2,838 of CANXYI010334530.1, read as the reverse complement.
ATCCTGTATCGACTCATTCATACATTTGCACAACACAAGCATGAGATAGAGGACTTGTGCTAGAACCTATAGATTTAGATATTCAAGTAAGTAACCCGATTGGTTAGAGTGTGATAGTGAACACAGTTTATAAGCACTATCCTCTGATGATTTATGATAAAACCTTCCTAGCAAATCTGATAGAGCTTCCCTTTCATGATTTTGACATCATACTTGGTATAGATTGGCTATCAGAGCATAGAGTAGTAATTGACTATGAAAAGAAAAGGTTGAATCTACAGACCCCAGATGGGCAAGAGGTGACTGTTGTAGGTTAAAGAGACTCCCTATCTAAGGTTATTTCAGCTATTACAACCAGAAGACTCATTCAAAAAGGATGTTAAGCATTCTTAGCTTCTATTATAGATACGAGTGCTACAACCCCTAGCCTAGATCAGATACCAGTTGTATCTAATTTTCTTAATGTGTTCCTAGATGAGTTACTATGATTACCTCCATATCAGGAGTTAAACTTCAAGATTGAGACATATCTGGTACGAATCTAGTATCTATTAGACCATATAGGATGGCACTAGCTGAGCTAAAAGGAGTTAAAGGTGAAATTGTACGAGTTGTTAGATGAAAGCTTCATCAGGCCTAGTGTTTTACCATAGGGAGAAGTGGTGTTGTTTATAAAGAAAAAGGATGGGTTGCTTTACTTGTGTATCGATTATAGGTAATTAAATAAAGTTATATTCAAGAATAGATATCTATTGCCTAGAATCGATGACCTTTTTGATTAGCTATGAGGTGCCAGTATCTTTTCCACAATAGATATAAGGTTGAGATATCATCAGTTGCAGATTAAGGAGAGAGATATTCCTAAGACTACCTTTAGAACTCGATATAGGCATTATGAGTTCCTAGTGATGCCATTTGGGCTCACTAATGCCCTAGCAGCCTTTTATGGATTTGATGAACCAGATCTTCAAGCCCTATTTAGATCAGTTTGTGGTTGTGTTTATTGATGATATCTTGGTGTACTTAAGAACTCAAGAGGAACATGAACAACACCTTCAGATAGTGTTACAAACCTTAAGAGAGAAGCATTTGTATGCTAATTTAAGTAAATGTGATTTTTGGTTGGAAGGGGTAGCCTTCTTTAGTCATATAGCCTCAATGGAAGGTATCAGACAGGACTCGAACAAAGTTAAAGTTTTGTTAGAATGGATCCTCCTAGGAATGTGACTGAGATTCTACGCTTTCTAAGATTAGTAGGTTACTATCAGAGGTTTGTTAAAGGGTTCTCAATGATTGCTACTCCACTGATGTGGTTGATAAGAAAGGATGAGAAGTTCGATTGGGATGATAAATGTCAAGGTAGTTTTGATAGATTAAAGCAAATGTTGATAGAGGCCCCTATTCTTACTCAGCCTGAACAAAGGAAGGAGTTTGTGATATATAGTGATGTCTCACACAACAGACTTGGTTGCGTATTGGTGCAAGAAGGTAAGGTGATTGTATATGGCTCCAGGCAATTGAAGCCTCATAAGAAGAACTATCCCTCACATAATTTAGAGTTAGCTTAAAATATGTTTGCATTGAAGGTATGGAGGCATTACTTGTACAAAGAGAAGTGTTATATCTACACTGGTTATAAAAGCCTGAAATATCTACCCACACAAGGGGAGTTGAACTTGAGACAACAATGATGGATAGAGTTAATCAAGGACTATGATTGCTTGATTGACTATCATCTAAGGAAGGTGAATGTAGTTATGGATGCCTTAAGTAGGAAGCTTGTTGCTACCTTGAAGCTTATGTATGCCAAATGGAATACACAGTTAAAGGTGCAGTGTTGGCTGAACTGTAGGTTAAAGCTGACTTTAGGCGACAGATAAAGGAAGCTCAATTGAGAGATGAATAAATGATGCAAACTATGAGCAAATATAAAGAGGGGAAAGCGATAGGATTTAAGTTAAGTGACAATGGAAGCCTATACAATTAGAATAGGTTGCGTGTGCTAAACATGGATAGATTCAGAATGCAGATTTTAAAGGAAGCTCATAATGCTCCATATTCCATGCACCTAAAAAGCATGAAGATGTACCTTAGGTTGAAACCTTAGCATTAGTGGCCAGGAATGAAATGAGAGGTGCCAGAATATGTAGCCCGATGTTTCACATGTCAGCACCCTTCTAGATTGTTGCATCCGATAATAATTCCAGAATGGAAATGGGAAAAGATCACTATAGATTTTTATGATGTAATTGCCATTAACCAGAAGCAAGTGTGATGCCATATAGGTGATAGTAGATGGGCTGACAAAGACAGCCCACTTTATACCAGTACGAATAGATTATTCTTTGGAGAAGTTAGCTAGATTGTATATTGATGAGATCATGCAGTTACATGGAGTACCAGTAGGCATAATCTCATATCGAGACTCAAGATTTACTTCCAGATTTTGGAGGAAGTTACAGGAAGCATTGGCTACCTGATTGATGAATAACATGGCATTTCATCATTAAATGGATGGACAGTGAGAAGGGGTGATACAAGTGTTAGAAGATATGTTTTATAGCTGTGCGATAGAGTTCAAAGGCAACTGGAATCAGTACTTGTCATTGGCTGAGTTTGATTACAACAACAGCCACTAGGCTAGCTTAAGGATAGTACCTCATGAATCTTTATATTGTAGAAGATGCAAGACTCCTCTTTATTAGAGTGAAGTAGGAGAAAGCAAGATTGTGGGATCTGACCTTATTAGAGATGCTGAGGAGAAAGTTAAGATCATAAGAGAAAGATTGAAATCTATATCAGATCGACATAAATCATATGCCGACTTGAAAAGGTGAG
>CANXYI010334473.1:0-22945 GCA_948208565.1 Hura crepitans | reverse complement strand
TTTAAACATGGTTTTACATGTGATATCTCTCATGGCTATATGATATGATAAGTGAATTATCTATAAGTGGACTCTATAAACATGAGATATGAGACAACCAAAGTATGAACATGAGTTTTAAGTGTTCTTAAGGTTTCTAAGCCTTCTTGATAAATGAGCATACATGAAATCTATATGATTAAATCTAATACAAGTGATATATGAGATGGCCTAATTGTGGCATGATGAGTAGACAATAAATGAACTTAATATTATATAACTTAAATGCCCATGTATTGCTAGACTTGCATTAGCATTCGGATAGTTGGCATACCAATAGGGATTAGAAGTAATACATATTTTTATCTATTGCCTCAACGGCAAACTTTTCTGGTGGGTGTAGCTATGTAAGGTCAAAGATCACTACACAAACTCTATAACTCTATATATTTGGGTATAACCATCGGGTCCAAAAAGAGGACATTGTATAATTGGGTATATATGTATGTGGGTAGAGCTACCGTGTCCATGTGGACACTATACTACTCTATTATAGGTATGACCACGTAAGCTAGAGGCATCTATATAGCCCATTATCTAGTCTAATAAATCTATTGCACATTGGGATAATAATCAGACAAGTAAATAAGGATAATGTGAATGTGACCGAAGTGATTCATAATCAAGACAATTAAGACATAGACATGTAAAGTGATAGATTATATACCAAATTTCTCATGAATAAGTGATATGCATGATATTATAATATATGGTTTGACTTTTAACGTATAATAGTACATAATATGTCCACCCACAATGTAAGTGAGGTAAGTGCATGCATATTATGAGTATGATTTATATGAGATGTGAATGTTATAATACATGAATGATGAGATTATATGATTTCATATGATGCTATGTGCTTTTGTGTGTTTAGTGGTAACCATGTTAATTTATGTAACATTAAGCAAATTTTGCTTAGCGCGTTGGTTTTTTCCATACGTAGGCTGATTTTAGAGCGTAACAGAGAAAGCATTGCAAGTGCAGATTAGCAGCTACAAGCATTTATGCATTTCATGTTTTAAATTCCATTTTTAAAACTTGGATTCTTATTCATCTTTTTTTAATACATTCATTTGAAAGGTTGTAATAAAGGTTTTCTTTAGCCCAAATTATGTGAGGCATTTCGGATATTTTATGATGATTAGTTTTCATTTAATTGATGATTTATTTATTTTCTTGTGAATGCTACACTAAGATGTGAATGTGACATTTTTTGAGCTTTATATGAATGTTTCAAAAGTTATGTGATTAGTTTAGATGCTATAGCATGTCATATGGTACCCCTACATTCAACAGCTCTAATCACCGAGTGAAGGGGCATCACAAAAACCATCATCAACATCAACAGAATCTTAACCTTAGGAAGAGACAAAAATCAAGCACAAAACTATTTAAAGCTTTCAAAATATAGTTACAAAACCATATATAAATTACAATTACAACACACTATGGTTTAAGCCTAAGACTAATTACATCCAACATAAGAGTGCACTTTCTATTGTCTATACATCTCATAATTTAATAACAAATAGCAAAATATACCAAAAATATGGTCTTCTTTTACTTATTTGGATGTCTTAAGGCTTAGGCTCAATCGTCCTCCTTACTTATGTATCACAAATTAAAATGATACACTAAGTGAATTGCTTTGTGGTGTAATTGAAATAACTTTTTGCACAATACCATAAATAAACATATTTTCTTGATTATGCATGACTGATCTTATTATAATTATGGTTACATAACATTATTTCCTCTCATGTACATGCATCATCTAACATAAAGGAATTATCATATACATAAAGCTTTTGGTTATTAATATACTACATGTCAAGTGTACTGGCTATCTATGAACATAAATAATACAAATCCTATATTTTTAATATCATTCATCATACACATAACATAAATTGTGCAGTGTGTGTAAAAGAACATTTGTAAACTTTTATGTTTATAAAACTTGTTTTTATAATGCCTATGTTAATGAGAACAAAAAAACCTATGGATAATGCGACTATTGTGTTCAATGACCCACATTTTGGACCTAAACAGTGGCTGCACTTGTGTAGATGTATAGTGATCCCTACTAGACCTGAATGGTAGTTATACCTATGTAGAAACATGCAGTGGCCCTTGGGACCTAAACGGAGGCTGCACCCCCGTAGAAACTAAGGGTCATAAAACATAGGTTTTTGGGTCAAACTAAAAGTGGATCTATAACCAACATCAAGCACTGAAGTGTCCTAGCAGTTGCTATTTGTCCCTAGATGACCGGTCAACCTATCCATATCTAGGTTTCTACTCGCACGGGCTACTTTTATATCTTATTAATTTCATCATCATATTATAGTTTAATTAAATCATTTTAACCTTAGCATTACCATAATTTGATAAAATCAGGAATATCGTGTCATTTTCCTATAGTTCAAAAATTAAGCATAAGTTTACATGTATTAATCACTTGCATATGCCACATATTTCCTTAGTAAGCATTACATACACATTTTTAGTATCGAAACATCCATTTCTCACTTGTGAGCACATGTTGTCAAGTTTCATGTCCTTTTTAAGGCAAATACATTCATTAAGAGCAAATAGGCTATTTCGGCCACTATATGTACACACATTTACATTCATGCCATGTTTCCAAACATAACCTTGCCACTTCCCTCAAACAACATTCATGCAACTCATTAGTCATCCCACTTGGCAAAGATAAAAACAAGCATCATAGTATGTTTTTCTTTTCATAACATGTCTAATTTCACTTTTGTATGTTATCATTAGGCCTTAAATGCTCAAAGTTTAATCTTTAGCTAACATGGTGTATAATGTTATAAATTCATGCATTTATATTCCAGAGACACAGTCATTATTGCATACGTACATACATGTTTCCTTTAAAAATCTTATCACACTACATAAGGTACAATTACCTCAATAATTTATCAACCATGTCTATTTACATGTATTAATTGTCATATACACATCATCAAGCTTAAATAACCATTCGGCCCAAAGCTTCACACACATATACATAATGTATTTTCTCCAAATTTCATCACATCACATGTTCAAGAATCCTAGTTCATCATTCAAAGTCTATATATACTAAATTACTTATACATGACAACAACCACTCACACACACATTCTTAAGGCCATTTGGTAATCCATCACTACACGCACGACACTATTTCTTCTCTCATACAACATGCTTCATATCCTATTTTATCCCATAACCTCAATTTATATGTTAATTTCCCATTTACATAATAAATTTCTACATATACATACTTATATACAACATGTAAAAGTTAGGGCATGCATTTAATGCACATGTTAAGTCAATTACACATACCTAGCATGTCCAAAATGCTCCACGAGGCTCAACTAAACCTTTATTTTCCCTTTATCATTAGCCCTCTCCGATTTGATAACTGCCCATTATGGATTTGATTTAGAAAAATTTGTACAAATTTATACAAATGCCAACAATTACAAATGACCATATTAAACAAATCTTGGGAACCTTTAGATTAAGGAAAAAATTTTGGTTCTAAAAAATTCTTACCTGAAGGAAAAAATATCAGTATTCACCCAACTTGATTTTCAAAGAAATCCTCTAGTTTCCTTTAAGACATTCGCTTAAAATTGCATCTAGAGGTCATAGGGACACTATATTTTTCCATCAAATGAGAGAAAATGAGGTTTAAATGTAGGTTGAATGGCTAAAAATAGAGGAGCTCCCTTCTTGTGGCCAACGGGTTTTTGAAGAGGAGGAGGATGATGGGTTCTTTTGTTATTTTGACCAAAATAAGTAAAAGTTAACTTTATATAGTTTTGAAAAAAATCATTTCTTTAGTTTAATTTTCCCCAATTTTTCTCCTCTCTTTTTAACTCTAATTAATCTTATTTAACCATGAAAATTTAAATTAATTAAGGCCCTACAACACTCTAAAAATTAGAGCTCGAAAATGAAAGAAATCGAATTAAAATGCTATACTTATTTTTCTTGATATTCAAATAAAATACTTCCTAACCACTAAAAATTCCAATTCCTTTGCCATTAGGCTAATTAGAATTTTTGAGTATCAGGTCATATAAGTCCCTAAATTTTTTGAGCAACTTTGAGGCCTTGGTTATTATTCACACTATTGTAAAAACTTTCTTAGTATTTTTAAACAATTAAACAACTTTCGATTAATTTTAAACTTTGCCTAAAATACTTTTATGAATAATACTTTCATCCGGTAGTTTTAGTGCATCCCAGGTCTTGGTAACACTATTCATCCTAGGAAATTACTATTCATAAAAGTTGTAATTTTTGCATCGTTACATTTACTTCCCCTCTTAAAAGAAATGTCATCCTCGACATTACATATTTCACACAAATAAGGGTATTGTTCTTGCATCTGATCTTTTATTTCCCAAGTCACCTCTTCTATTCCATGATGCTTTCAAGCTACCTTTACCAGTAGAGTTATCTTATTCCATAACTTTTGACCTCTCTAGCTAGGATTTTAATAGGTTCTTCTTCATATGATAGATCTAGTCTCACCTCAATCTCTCCTACTAATAGGACATATGTTGGGTCTGATCTGTATCTTTTAAGCATTAAGACATGGAAAACATCATGAATCTGATAAAGTTCAAGTGGTAGTGCTAGTCTGTAGGCTATTAGCCCCACATGTTTTGTCATTTTGTATGGCCTAATAAATCTCAAACTTAGCTTCCCTTTCTTACCAAAATGTAACACCTTATGCTAAGGTGAAACCTTGAGAAATACCTTATCTCCCACTTCAAACTCCATATCTTTCCTCTTGAGATCAACATAAGACTTCTGCCTATTAGAAACTGCTTTTAACCTATCCTTGATGATCTTTACCTTTTCTTTAGCATCTTTGATAAAATCTGGTCCCATGGTTTTGGTTTCTTAGAGCTTATTCCAACATAATGGTGTTATGCACTTCCTTCCATATAATGCCTTATAAAAAGCCATTCCCAAACTCGATTGGTGACTGTTATTGTAATCAAACTCAACTAATGATAAATAGTGATCCCATCTACCTTTAAACTCAATAGCATAACTTCTTAATATGTCTTCAACCACCTGATATAGATGCTTTATCATAAATATAACATCATATATATCTTAACATCAAATCACTCAAGTATCACTAGATTACTTGAATGACTCTTTCTGACTATCCATTAGTCTATGGATGGAATGTCGTAGTGAAACTTAACTGAGTATCTAACGCACTATAAAGTTTCTTCCAAAACCTTAAAGTAAATCATGGGTTCTGATCTAATATGACTAAAGGCAGCACTCCATGCAACTTGACTATCTCATCTATGTACAACTTAACAAGCTTTTCTATTGGATAGTCCATCTTTACTAGTATAAAACAAGCTATCTTGGTAAGACAATCCACTGCAACCCATACTGAATCATACTTGTTTCTTTTCATAGGCAATTCAACTACAAAATCTATAGTGACTCTGTCCCATTTCCCTTCTAGGATTACCATAGGATACAACAATCTAGATGGAATTTGATGTTATGCCTTCACCTATGGACAAGTGAGGCATCTGGTCACATCTCTCTTCAAACTAGGCCACCAATATGACAACTTTAACTCTTAATACATCTTTACGCTACCAAGATGTATAGCATAAAAAGCATTACGCGCCTCATCTAAAATCTATTTCTTTAACTCTTCAGTATCTAGAACACAGATTCTGTTATGGTAATATAGAAAACTATCACTCTTTATTTTATACTCAGTGGACTTCTCCTCTTGAATGGCACTTATCATACTCATTAACATGTGATCATCCTTCTAACCATCTTTAAATTATTGTAATAAACTTGGCTTGACTTGTATTTCTACCAATAAAGTATTATCAAGCATAAACTGAAGCCTGAATTCATGACTCTTATGGTTACCATGAATTTTTTCCTTAAAACATTATCCACTACATTGGCTTTGCCAAGGTGATAATCAATCATATAATCATAATCTTTAATCAACTCTATCTATTGCCTCTATCTCAAGTTCAACTCCTTTTATGTTGGAAGATACTTTAGACTTTTGTGATCGATATATATGTAACACTTCTCACTATAGAGATAATGTCTCTATATCTTTAATTCAAGCACTATTACTGCCAACTCTAAATCATGAGTAGGGTAGTTCTTCTCATGTGGCCTCAAATACATAGACAACCACCTAGCCTTCTTACATCAGAACACAACCCAACCTATTTTGTGAAGCATTACTATAAATGATGAAATTTTTCCTAGAAACTGGTTCAACTAAAATCAAAACTTTTGTCAACATTGCCTTAAACTTGTCAAAGCTCTCTTGACATTTATCATCCCATAAAAACTTGAAATATTTCCTTAATAGATGAGTCATATGTGCTACTATCAAGGAAAAACCCTTGACAAACTATTTGTAGTAACTAACCAATCCAACGAAACTCTGAATCTCTGTAGTGTTCCTTAGTGGCTTCCATTTCATAACAGATTCTATCTTATTGGAATCAACTCGAATCCCTTTTATAGAAGTAATATGCCCAAGAAAAGACACCTCACTAAGCTAAAATTCACACTTACCGAGCTTGGCATAGAGCTTTTGTTCTCTCAAAACTTATAAAATTATCCTTATATGCTATTCATGCTTTTTCTATGCTCTTGGAATAAGCCAAGATGCCATCAATAAAGATAAGTACAAACTAATCTAAATACTATCTAAAAACTCTATTTATCATATCCAAAAAAGCTATAAGAGTATTGGTAAGCCCAAATGGCATTACCAAACACTCAAAGTGGCCATATCTTATTTTGAATACTATCTTTACCACATCAGACTCTTTTACTCTCAATTGATAATAACCAGATCTCAAATCAATTTTGGAGAACACTCTTGGACCCTTAAGCTAATAAAAAAGGTCATCAATGCATGGCAATAGATACTTGTTCTTGGTGGTCACTTTATTCAGCTGGTGGTAATCCACACACAACTAAATAGTACCATCTTTCTTCTTCACAAATAACACTAGTTCTCCCTAAGGTGAAATACTAAGCTTAATAAAACCTTTATCAAGCAACTTTTGAAGCTAGATCTTTAATTCTTTTAACTTTGTTGGAGCCATTCTGTAAGGAGCTATCGATATTGGAGTAGTGCTAAGTAACACTTCCATACTAAACTGGAGTTCCCATTCTTGAGGCAAACCAGGCAACTCTTTTTAGAATACATTTATAAATTCTGACACCACTGGTATGTTACTAGCATCCAGCTCCCCACTATAGGTATCAAAAATATGAGCTAAGAAGGCTTGATAACCCTTTTTTAATAGATGCCTTATTATTACTGCTGAGATTACATTGGATAGAAAATCTATCCTCTCACCTATAATTATAATCTCAACCCCATCTTAAGCCTTAAGTGTCAACCTCTTTAACTTGCAATCAACTATTGCCTAATACTTAGATAACCAATCCATGCCTAATATCATATCAAACTCATCAAATAGTATTTCAATGATATTAGCCAAAAACTGGTGTCTTTGTGCTATCAACGGACACTCCTTATAAACCTTGTTTACTGTGACATGCTGACCTAAGGGATTGCTAACCAAAATCTCTAGGTCCATAAGTTCATACTTTAACCCTCGGTCTTTATGATCATGATGTGTAAACATAAGAATGTGTAGACCCCGAATGAATCAAAGCTAAAACATGTGAGTGAAAGAGATAGAATGTATTAGTTATGATGTCTAGCTCATCTGTCTCCTCCCGTGCCTTGATGTCATACTATCGAGTTGGAGCTCTATGCTCAGCTCTAGACTTTGCCTCTGGCTTATCTCCTTAGTCTCCCTTTTGGCCTTGGATGGAAACCTGTGTAGTTCCCTATCTACCCTCAGTTTTCTTAGGATAATCCTTGCGGTAGTGATCCAGTGAGCCACTCTCAAAATAAGTTTCTAACTTCTTCCACTAACATTCTCCCTTATGTCTTTTATACATGCCAAACTCTGAGGAATCTGACTGCCTCTAACTATGAAACTAGGTGTACTAGTTGCTTATGACTACTGACCAGTCTTAGCCTTGTTCTAGTTTCCTTATGTTATCTTCTAAGACTGACCCTGCTTTTGAGACTATTGTGGTATCCTAAATTGACTACCTTGGAGCCTCTACACTTTCTCTATAGATCGACATATTGTAACCAGCTGATTAAAGTCTCTTATCTTTATAGGAATAACTTGAGACTTAATTTTAACATGTAACCCTATTCAAACTGCTTGCACTTATCAGCCTTTATGGAAATAGTGTCTTTAGCATAGCAACTAAGCATGGAAAAGTCCTTTTCATACTCCCTCATAGACTTTTTCTTCTGTCTGAGGTTCATAAACTGCTACCTTCTGTTGTCTAGGTAATCCTCAAGTATGTATTTCTTGTAAAACTCTTCTAGGAAAAAGTCCCAGGTTAGCTCATCTTCAGTCTTATATTCAGTCAGATCATCCCACCATTTTGAGGCTTCTGCTTGATGTAAAAAGGTGGCATAGATATCTTTCTCTGTAAGTGTACAACACATCTGCTTCATTATCTTTTCAATGTGATCTAACCAATATTCTACTATTTCAAGAACCACTTCCCCTTTTCACTTAAAATCTTCAACTCTTATTCTCTTAACTCTCTTTAGGTAATTCTTTTGGAGAGTTAAGGGAACATCCTACTATTGTGGTGTTGGTGGTGGAGCAGTTATTATAGCCTATCACAACAGCTATAGTACCTCTTGTAAAAATGTTGGTAGAGCCTAGGCTATTGATAAAACCTATCTCACAGCGCTCCTAGACATAGATTCTACTCTATTAGACTTTTATCCTATGGACATAGAAGCTTGTGCCACTTTTTCTTCTCGTGGTGCACTCATATTAACTATAGGCACAAGAACAATTGATAAGCCTCGGTATCATTAAATTATATTACATATAGACTTGACACCTACAACACTATTATATTGCCTATGAACACCTAAATTAGAGCTCTGATACCATCACATGTGACACCCTTTACCCAATCCAGTTGCTGAACAAGACTAAAGAGTGCGCACATAACATACTATCTGATCTCTACTTAACAATGTCATTTTTAGACATTTTACCATACTTGATTAACCTATAAAAATATGAGTTTCAAAAACTTTTCAAAATTGAGTAACATATTCAAATATTAGGAATCCTCATGCCAAAATTTCAGTAACATAACAGCTGTACTTGGCACTATCCCAAATATTGAATAGTAACCTGTAATCAAGAATACACTTCTAAAATATTTCACAGTCATTTTCTCATCTCTGTGATCCTTTTTATCACTCTAAAACCATCATCTACATCAACATAGTCTTAACCTTTGAAAGAGACAAAAATCAAGCATAAAACAATTTAAAGCATTTAAAATACAGTTACAAAACATATACAAATTAGAATTACAACACACTACGGTTTAGGCCCAAGACTAATTACATCCAACATAAGAGTTCACTTTCTATTGTCCATACATCTCATAATTTAATTACAAATAGAAAAATATACTAAAAATGTGGTCTTCTCTTGCTTGTTTGGATATCCTGAGGCTTAGGCTCAATTGTTTTCTTTACCTATGCATCACAAATTAAAATGATGCACTAAGCAAATTGCTTAGTAGTGTAATTAAAATAACTTTTGCATAATACCATAAATACACATATTTTCTCAATTATGCATGACTGATCTTATTATAATTATGATTACATAACATCATTTCCTGTCATGTATATACATCATCTAACATAAAGGAATTATCATGTACATAGAGCTCTTGGTTATATAATATACTACATGTTAAGTGTATTGACTATTTATGAACATAAATATTGCAAATCATATATTTTCAATATCATTCATCATACACATAGCATAAATTGTGCAGTATATGTAAAAGACCATTTGTAAACTTTTATAATCATAAGATTTGTTTTTATAATGCCAATGTTAATGAGAACAAAAAAAACCTATGGATAATGGGATTATCATGTGCAGCAGCCATATTTTGGACCTAAATAGTAACTGTACCCATGTAGATGTATAGTGATCCCTATTGGACCTGAACGGCAATTGTACTTGCATAAAAATGCACAGTGGCCCTATAGGACCTGAATGATAGCTGCACCTGCATAGAAATTAAAGGTCATAACAAATAGGTTTCTGGGTCAAATTAAAAGTGGACCCATAACTAATATCAAGCACCGAAGTGCCTTAACAACTACTATCTATCCTTAGTTGATCGGTTAACCTATCCATATCTAGGTTGTTACTCATATGGGTTATTTTCATATCTTATTAATTTCATAATCATATTATAGTTTAATTAACTCATTTTAATCTTAGCATCACCATAATTTGATAAATGGAGAATATCATGTCATTTCCTATAGTTCAAAAATTAAGCATAAGTTCACATGCATTAATCACTTACATGTGCCACTCATTTCCTCAATAAGTATTTCATACACATTTTTCATATCAAAACATCCACTTCTCACTTGTGAGCACATGTGGTCAAATTTCATGTTCTTTTTAAGGCAAATACATTCATTAAGACCAAATAGGCTATTTTGGCCACTATATGTGCACACACTTACATTCATGCCATATATAATCAAACATACCATCATCACTTTCCTTAAACAACATTCATGAAACTCATGAGTTATCATATTTAGCCAAGACAAAAATAAGCATGCTTTTCTTTTCATAACATGTCTAATTTCACTTTTGTATGTTCTTATTAGGCCATAGAGGGTTAAAGTTTAATCTTTAGCTAACATGGTGTATAATGTTATACATTTATACATCATATTCCATACACACACTCATTATTGCATACATATATACATGCTTCTTTTAAAACTCTTATCACACTCCATAAGATATAATTACCTTAATAATCTATCAACCATGTCTATTTACATGTATTAATCATCATATACACATCATCAAGCTTAAATGACCATTTGGTCCAAAGCTTCATCCCCACATACATAATGTATTTTCTCTAAAATTTTATCACATCATATGTTTGAGAATCTTAAGTCATCATTCAAAGTCTATATATACTAAATTACTTATACATGACAATAACCACTCACACACACATTCTTAAGGCCATTTAGCCATCCTTGCCCATACACACACAACGCCATTTCTTCTCTCATACAACATGCATTCATATCCTATTTTACTCATAACCTTAATTTACATATCAATTTCCCATTTACATAATACATTTCTACATATACATACAATTACATACTTACATACAATATGTAAAAGTTAGGGCATGCATTTAATGCACATGTTAAGTCAATTACACACACCTAGCATGTCCAAAATACTCCACAAGGCTAGACTAAACGTTCGTTTTCCTTTATCATAAGTCCTCTTTGATTCGGTAAATACCCTTTACATATTCGATTTAGAAAATTTTGTATAAATTCATACAAACACCAAAAGTTACAAATAACCATATTAAATAACTCTTGGGCACCTTTAGATTAAGGAAAAAATATTGGTTCTCAAAAATTCTTACCTAAACGAAAAAGTGTCACTATTCACCCAACTTGATTTTGAGAGAAATCCTTCAGTTTCCTTCATGATATCTGCTTAAAATTGCATCTACAGGCTATAGGGACACAATATTTTCCATCAAATGAGAGAAATTGAGGCTTACTTGGAGGTTGAATGGCCAAAAATAGAGGAATTCCTTCCTTGTGGCTGGCAGGTTTTTTAAGAGGAGGATGATAGGTTATTTTGTTATTTTAACCAAAATAAGTTAACTTTATATAGTTTTGAAAAAAAAAACATTACTTTAGTTTAATTTTCTCAAAATTTTCTCCTTTCTTCTTAACTCTTATTAATGTCATTTAACTGTGAAAGTTTTAATTAATTAACGCCTCACAACACTCTAAAAATCGGAGCTCAAAAATGAAAGAAACTAAATTAAAAAGCCATATTTATTTTTCTCAATATTCAAATAAAATATTTCCCGACCTTTAAAAATTCTGATTCTTGTGGCATTAGGCTAATTAGAATTTTTAAGTATTGGGTCATATAAGTCTCAAAATTTTTTGAGCTTCTTTAGAAATATTTTACGGTTTAGCTTTCCCTTAGTCACTATTCATAAAACACTGTCATAAAATTTTTTTTAGCATTTTTAATCAATCAAACAACTTCTGATTGATTTCAAACTTTGCCCAAAATTCTTTTATCATTAATACTTTTATCTAATAGCTTCAATGCATCTTGAGTCTCAATAACACTATTCATCCCAGGAAAGTACTATTCATAAAAGCCAGAATTTTCAGGTCATTACACTAATACCTACTATTTAGCCATTAAACCCTCACACATATACACCCCATTTTTCATTCTTTTCTTGAGTTGTACATGTTTATACCAATTCAACTAATTCAATCATGCATATTTTTACACATAAACACACACATATGTGCATAATCCAAATATTCCATACACACGTAAACACACTTTAAATGAGCAAATAAATGGAATTCAACACATCCTTCATTAAATTTGCTTTCAAATAACTCTAAGGCACTTCAATTCCACCACTCCAGCTTTGTCTTTGCCTCTCTCGACCTTTTCCTCTTCTTTCTTTACAAATATAACCATTTCTTTCCGTAGAAAATTTATAATAAGTTCTACGATTATCCAAACTTAAATTTAAGCATATATTTATCATCTTGGCATCAAATACTGCCCTAGAAAAATATAAAACTAAAAAAAATAAAACCCTCATTTGCAAAAAGGTCAATATTCACCAAGAGAGGATTTCCTTTAATTTAAGCTTATCTTTAGCTTTCTCTCACTAGAAATAGCATTAGGGAGTTATGGAGGTTAGATTAGTATGAAAATTTAGTGGATTTTGGGTAAATTGTGGTGATGCAAGAAGAAAAAAATGGAGAAGGGGAGGAGGGTGTGGCATTGAGAATTAGGGGGAAATAAAGGAAGATGACCTCTTTTAAATGGTTTAAGGTCTATACTTAAGTAAGAAATGAGAGGTTGGATGTATGACACTGGGCAAATCTAAAAGGCTATTATTAATTCTCACACTTAAACTCACAAAAATAATTAATTTAATGAACCATATGCATTATTTTAATTATTTCTAGTTGCCATTAATTAAGAAAATCTACAATTTAAATATCCCATAAAAATCATAATTTTTTGTCGAGAGGAACAATTTATTTTAGAACATTATATCATTAATTAATTATGTTTAATTACTTCTCGATATCAAAAAATTCCAAACTCAGTGCCATTAGCTTAGTTAGAATTTTTTAGCATCAAGTTATGCTATTTTTGGATTATTTTGAGCACTTTTAAAATATTAAGTCATCCAGGTTTAACTAGGTTACTATTCTCGGGACATCATAGGGACAACTTTACCTGCATTTTTAATCCCTTAAACAACTTCAATTTCATTCCAAATTTAATCCATAATTATGTTATAATTAATAATTCCATTCAGTAACATTAGTAAATTTCGGGTCTCGGGAAGCACTATTCACTATTCTAGATGTACTATTCATAACATCAAAAATTACAAGCATTATAGTTCTTCCCCTCTTAAAATAATTTTGTCCTCAAAATTGCCTAGTTTAAATAAGTGGAGATATTGGGCCTTCATTTGTTCTTCGCTCTCCTAGGTGGCTTCTTCAGTTTTGTGGTGGCTCCATAACATTTTCTCTAATAGGACCACCTTGTCCCTTAACTCCTTAACTTCCCAGGCCAGGATTCATACTAATTCCTCTTCATAAGTTAGATCTAGTTGTATTTAAATTTCTTCCATTAGTATTATGTGAGAAGGATTAGACCTATATCGCCTCAACTTAGACACATGGAATACATCATGAATTAGCTGTAATTCTAATGGCAAGGCCAATTGATATGCTACTAGTCCTATACATTCTATAATCTCATATGGACTAATAAATCAGGGACTCAACTTGCCTTTTTAACAAATCGAAGCATCTTTTTCCACGATGATATCTTAAGGAACATTTTTTTACCAATTTCATATTCGATATCCTTTCGCTTTAAGTCAGCATAAAACCTCTATTGGTGTGAAATAGCCTTTAGTCTTTCTCTAATAACCTTAACCTTTTCCTCAGCATTTCTAATCAAATTAGGTCCTATCAGCTTATTCTCACTCACCTCATTCCAAGAATGTGGTGTCCTGCATTTTCTACCATATAATGCCTCATATGGAGCTTATGCCCAAACTAGTTTGATGGCTATTATTATACATAAACTAAGCTAAAGACAAATACAAATCCTAGCTTCCCTTAAATTCTATTGCATAACCTCATAATATATCTTCAAGTATCTTTATGATTCATTACAATTGTCCATCCGTCTGTGAGTGAAAGGCTATACTGAATGTAAGGTGGGTACCTAGAGCACTATGTAACCTCTTTTAGAATCTAGAAGTAAATCTTGGATCCTAATAAGATATTATGGAAGATGGCACATTGTGTAATCTTACAATCTTATTGATATACAACTATGCTAGCTTCTCAAAAGGATAATCCATTTTGATTAGATTAAAGTGTGTTGTCTTAGTCAATCGGTCTATAATCACCCAAACAACACATCTGCTCCTAGTCATAGGCAATCCCATTACAAAATTCATTATAACTCTCTCTTATTTCCATTTTAGAATTGCTATAGGATAAAGCAATCTAGTAAGAACTTGGTGTGCTGCTTTTACCTATTAATATGTAAGGCACCAGGCTACGTACTCAGCCATATCTTATTTCATTTCTGGCCACCAATAGTATGGTTTCAAATTAAGATACATCTTTGTGCTCGTGAGGTGTATTACATAAGGAGCCTCACGTGCCTCCAATAAGATCTATGTTTTAATTTCCTTTACCTCAGGTATACATAACCTGTCATAATGGTATAGGCACCCATCTATCTTGATTTTGAATTTTCTAGCCTTCCCCTCTTTAACTTGACTCATTATCTATATGAGATGACTATCTTAGGCATGTGTTGCCTTTACTTGTTGAATCAAATTAGACTTCACTTGTAACTTGGATAGGATTGCATCATCACTAGTGTACTAAAATTTGACATTCATTGCTTTCATAATTGCTATGAACTTCGGACTTAAAGCATCTATTCTAGATCAGGTATCAGATAGTTCTATTCATGTGGTTTCTACTATCTTGAGGCATATGCTACCACTTTCTCATCTTGCATTAGTACACATCCAAGTCTGTTATGTGACGTATCACTATACACCATGAAATCTTTTCTCAGCTCGGGTTGTGTAAAGATAAGAGCTTTAGTTAGCATAGCTTTTAGCTTGTCAAAGCTTACTTGGCATTTATTATCCCACACAAATTTCACATCTTTCCATAGCAGATAGGTTATTGAAGTAGTAATCATGGAGAATCCTTTAACAAATCTCATGTAATAACCAGCCAATCCTAAGAAACTTCGAATCTTTGTTACATTTTTGGGAGGTTTCCACTATAACATAGCTTTAATCTTACTTGAGTCCACTCTGATGCCATTGATTGAGGTAATATGTCCTAGGAAGGCCAATTCATTCAACCAAAACTCACATTTACTCAGCTTGGCATACAACTATTTCTCTCTCAAAATATATATGACCAATCTCAAGTGCTACTTATGTTCCTCCTTTGTCTTTGAGTGCACCAAGATATCATAAATGAAAACCACAACAAATTAATCTAGGTATGTATTGAAGATTCAGTTTATCAGGTTCATGAATATTGCAGGAGCATTAGTAAGCCCAAATGGCATTACTAGGAATTCATAGTGTCTATATCATGTGCAAAAAGCTATCTTTGGTATATTAATCTCCTTAATTCTCAACTAATAGTACCCTAATCTCAAATTAATCTTTGAAGACACACTAGTGCCTTGTAATTGATGAAATAAATCATCAATCCTCAATAATAGGTACTTGTTCTTAGTGATCACCTTGTTCAGTTATTTATAATCAATACATAATCGAAGTGAGACATCTTTCTTCTTTACAAATAGTACCAGTGCTCTCCATAGTGAGACATTTGATTTAATAAAGCCTTTGTCTAGCAAATCCTACATCTGCACCTTTCATTTTTTCAAATATATAGGTGTCATGTGGTACGGTGTTATTAAAATAGGTGTTGTACCAAGGTACACTTAAATCTCAAAGTCTAGCTCATGCTTTGGCAGTAACCCTAGTAACTTATCTAGAAACATATCTAGAAAATCTATTACTACTAGTATCTAGTTGAGGTTTAATTTTGCTTTTGTAGTGTCAACCATATGAGCCAAGTATGCCTCATATCCTTTCCTCATTAGTCGCCTTGCTGTCACTTTTGAAATGACATTAAGTAAAGAATTCCATTCACTAACCACTGTCACTTCATTCCCATATGTTATCTTAAGTGTAAGTCTCTTCCATTTGCAATCCATTATGGCTCTGTGTTTAGGTAGCCAATACATGCCCAGGATAATATCAAACTTATCGAATGGTAGTTTAATAAGATTCATTGAAAATACATGTTCTTAAATAATTAAAGGATAATCTGTAAATATTTTATTAACTGTTACATGTTGCCTAATCAGATTACTAACAATGATGTCAATGTTCATAGGTTCTAGTTCTAACCCTCTATTTTATGCCCATGTAGTACAAATATATAAGTGTGTGGATCTTAGGTCGATCAAAGCTAAAGTAGGTAACCAAAGTAAAGAGAATGTACCCGCTATCAGTCTGGTGCTTTAGCCTCTTTTTTAGCTCAGATCACATATTACCATATGGGTGCTCAAGCTTCAGATCTCGGCTTCTGACTAGTACCAGCCCTATCACCTTTATTCTTATTTTAGCTTCTAGTAGGTGTAGGTGAAAAAGCTTGAAATTGCATAGCATTTTCTTGCTTCTTAGGGCAATCCCTCTAATAATGATCTTTTGACCCACATATGAAACATTCACCATGCTTTATCTTCCAATAAACTCTATCATGTCTCTTTCCACAAGTCCCATAGACTGTTGGTGTGCTTTTTACTATAAACATAGGTGCACTGGTAAATTATTGTTACTGCTTAGGTTTGAACTGTGATCTTAGCCTATTTTATGAGTCTAACTTTGCCTATGAGATTGTTATGAGGCTTGATTTCCTTTTTGTCTTTTACTAGCTTCTAAGGCTGAGCTAACTTGCCGAAGTGTGAAAGGCCTCTTTTTTTAGAAAGTCTCTCTCCTTTCTTTAAGCATCTCTTCCATTGCATATGTTGTAGACACCTAGGAGGAGAATTCTCTAATCTTTGAGGTAGCAATCTATATCTAAATCTTAATATTAAGGCCTTTTTCAAACCTCTTACGCATTCCTTCTTCTGTGGGGATAAATTCTCTTGCATATCTACTTAGTCGAGCAAAGTCCTTCTCAGACTCAGATAAGGATCTTTGTCCTTGTTTTAGATCTAAGAACTCTTATCGCTTCTTTTCAAGGTAGGTTTTTAAAATATGTCTCTTCTTGAACTCTTGGAGAAAAAACTCCTAAGTTAAGTCCACTGTAGCTTTACATTTAGCTATTGTCTCCTACCAATGGAAAGCCACTTCTTGTAATAGAGAGGTAGCACATATCAAATTCTTTGCGAGGGTACACTACAACTGCTACAAAATTCTAATGGTCCATTCTAACCAATACTTAACTTTAGCTCTATCATCCTCTGACATTCCTAGAAAATCTAGCACCCCCATCTTTTTTACCTTTTTTAGGTAGGTTTTTTTGTAATGCCTAGGGCTATAGAGGTTGCACTGGTACTAGTGGTGGTGGAGCAATAGTAGGAGTAGTCTATTTAAGCAAGTTTACAATCTATTGTAGTAGTGCTAGTTAAGCTTGTATAGGAGCTAGTCATGCTACATCGCTAGGCTCTGGAGCCTCTAAACTAGCAAGCTCATGGATTATTTTCAATGTGTGACTTGCTACTTCTTCCTCATCACCGGGTGGAGTATGGTCACTCTCATCTTGATTTACTATAAAAGAAATAATTATCAGCCTCAAGAAGTGTAGCTTTACATGCTATATGATCCTATCTTATGTGGCATCTATGTAACTCTATGCCTAAGAATGCCTAAACCCACTCTAATGCCACCTAATATGGCACCCTTTACTCAATCTATTATCAAACCCAGAGAAGGGGTGACACTAACCTACTTATATATGATAACATTACTTAGTTACCATTATCTTTTTAGAACCCTTTTTGAATTAAAGAGTTATGTTTTTTGTGCTTTAGAACTCATTTAATTCTAATGATGTCACTAACGCTGATTAATTCAATTCTAACAAAAATTTGATAGCATAATGGCTATCTAGGAAAAAAAACAAAAAATTTTAACATGCAAATAAAGCACTTATATAATCCATCCAAAACGCATCCTACTTCATAGGGTCCTTCTAACCCACCACAGACATTTCATAGTAGCACATCTCCTTAAGCACTTTTGCTAAACTCATCTAATGCATTCATGCAATTCATATACACATATAATCTTTCTAAACACATCCCATACAAGCAAGCACACTATACATTCAAACATTCATCACTCTGTTATAGTATTAAGGTATATTACAATCACAATGTTAATTTACATAACTTTCTAGCCTATTTATCCCTAACCCTTACATAAGTGCCTCTATTTAATTATAAATTGTAACAACAAAAGACATATACCATAGAGATGACAACTTGGGACTACTACATGGCTTCTAAATTGAGCCTAGTTGAATGTATTATTGACAACCTATGCATTGAAAAATAGATACATGACGCATATGCTTTGTAATGCTAAAAAATCTCAGTGTTATGAATAATACTTCCCTAGATGTGAATAGTATTTCTCAAAACTCGGGTCACACTAATCTTACTAAATAGACGTATTAATCATAACATAATTTTGGGTGAAATTTAAAGTGAAAATGAAGTCATTTAGATGGTTAAAAAAAGTTAACTTTTACAATAGTGTCATATAAATAGTGACCTAGTTTTACTTAAACCATAAGATATTCAATTTTTGCTTAAAAAATTCTAGGATTAATACAACTTAAAAATCATGTATTCCAAATAGTCTATTAGCACTGGAATTAAAATTTTTAGATATCAAAAAGTATTTTTACTAAATTGGGTAAAGATAAAAAGTTACATTTTAATTGATTTTTGAGCTCGAATTTTTAAAGGCACATGTGATATGGGTTAAATGAATTTTTAAGGGTTAATTAAAGGAAAGAAAAAGGAGTTTTGGTTTTAAAAAGAGAGAGTAAGAGATGTTGGGATTTTTTGGCCACACATATATAAGGGTCAAATTTTGATTTAATTGGTTAACCCATGAATAATTCTACTATCTTCATCTCTTCTCTCCCTATTAGAAGCTATCAGGTTCTCTTCACCTCCTTCCTCTATTTTTTTTCTTCTTCCTCCTTAATTTAAGCCCTCAATTCACCATCCAATCCCTAGTTTAAAGCCTCTATGACCTCTAATTACCAACTCTAGTGGAAGATTCAAGGGAAACTGAAGGAATTTCTTAATTTCAAGTCTTGATAAATAGTAATTCAATTTTTCTCGGGTAAATTTTTTTGAACTTTGATTTTTTAAAAACTTTGATATTTTTCCTAGGTGCCTAAGAGAGTGTTTATGAAGTCAGTTTTGATTTTTTAAGCTTGTTTAAGTTTATCAGAATTTTCCGTAATAAACCTAGTTGTGTTTCTCTAGCCAAGCGAAAAATGGAAAGATCAAGATAAGGAAATGGCTTAATTGTAATGCCCATAAGTCAAAGTTTCATGAACAGTACCTCCGTGGCATGAACAGTGTTCCTTGTGGGTTGGGGCACCTTAATAAGGCCAGAAAGGGGCATATTGGTCATAAAACTTTGACGGGCCAGAAAATGGACATAATGAAATAATTTAAAATTTTAGCAAAACTAATAAATCATTTCAGGTTAAGAACTAGTAAATAGTGATATAAAACAAAGTTGTGCCAGGACAGCCTCGAGATGTGCCCGGACGGACCTAAAAATGGCATAACCTGAACCTCAAAAATTCCAATCTATAGGGTGGTAAAGGAATTTTAATTTTTTGAGATCATCTAATATTTATTTAGAATATTTTATTTTAGCGGGTGAATAGTAACCATAGTTGTCGATGGAATTTTGACTTGAAAATTTATGGGTCTCTTAATGGAATTAATCGAGGATTTTTAAAACTAAAATGAGTATTTTTGGAGGTCTACAAAAATTAAAATGAATTTCTAAAGTTTAAAAAGAAACCGACTGAATACGGACTGTTATGTAATGTCCGTAAGTCTAAGTTCTATGAACAATACCTCCTTGGCCTGAATCATGTTCCCTATAGGTCGAGACACCTTCATGAGGCTGAAAAGAGGCATATTGGTTATAAAATTTTGACAGGCCTGAAAATGGGTAAAATGAAAGAATTTAAAATTTTAACAGAGTCAATAAATCATTTTGGGTTAAGAACTACTGAATAGAGAAATAAAATGAGGTTATGCAGGGACCGCCCTGAGATGTGCCCGGATGGACCCCAAAAATATCATACCTTAAACCTCAAAATTTTTAATTAATATAATGGAGAAGGAATTTTAATTTTCTAAGGTCGCTTGGTATTTTTTCTGAATATTTTATTCTAGCGAGTGAATTGTGCCAAAAAGTCAATAGTGAAATTTTGACTTGAAATTTTACATGGCCCTTAGTGACACTAATCAAGGATTTTTAAAATTAAAATGAGTATTTTTAGAGGTCCAAAGAAATTTTTATGAATTTTTGAAGTTTAAAAAGAAATCGGGACAAGACAGACTGTTAGATCACCACATGTCACGGTCTAAGCCACCCACCTACCCTATATAAGGACCCACACATGTGAGAGGGTCACATGTGTGAACCATCATCTTTTTCCCCCAAATTTCCTCCAAACCTGATGCCATTTTCTCTCTCCCCACTATTCTTTTTTGTTCTCTTTCTCTTTCTTCCCATCACCAAAAATTTCAAAACAAATATGGATTAGGCCCTCCATGACCTCTAGAGTCTAATCCAAGTGAGAGAATTGAGAGATTTGGCCTAGAAAGAGAGATTTTGCAACCTTGGTGTATAGTGACCAATATTGGTGTAAGTATTTCTATTCCATTTTTTATTTTTGTTTTAGGTAGCTTAGAGTGTCTTAAGAAGTTCCATGGTTTTACATTTTCATTTGGAGCTATGTAGGATTTTTGAGGAATTTTTCTAAATCCAATTTGTGTATGTTTAGGGCAAAAGGAGACTATTGAAGGAGAACAAGCTTTTAGGCACCAAAGTGGTGGAGAAAAGAGTGCTTTCACACCTTAGGTATGTGGAATAGAGTCAATTTGTATATGTCATATGTTTTGGCATGAAAAAGTGCATGTTCATGTGTATGGAAATGCTAAATTTTGGGGTTAGGCATGGCTTTGATGTAAGTTAATGATATGATTGTGTTAATGATATCAAAATAACATGATATGCATGATAATTGCGAAAAGAAATTAGGGGTATATGTGTGTGCATGATGTATGGCCTAATGGTGTGTGTGGATGGCATGGCATGTGTAATGATGTATATGACATGTAGGCATGGCATTTAGAATGTAAATGTTGTGTATAAATCATGCTTGGAAGATGAATAACAATATTGACATGTATGGTATGAAAAATTGGCAAATAATAACCTAAATGAGCTTGAAATGTGTATATAAATGGTGATTAGCAATATGATGTTTATATGTATACTATTTGGTGACATAGGTATGAGGAATGATCTATGAAAGATTATGAAATGAATTGATGCAAAAATGATGAATTTAGGATTGGCATGTTGGTGCTAGGAAAGACACAAAATTGGAAACTTACCAAATGAATAGTGATTTTATGACTAAAGGCTAAAAATGATATTTTGTGTGAAATGTTGTGTGCCATGTAATTCCATGGCATGATTGACATAAAACATAGTGAAATTTATGGTAGATGTTGTAATTACGTAATGAATAGCAATTTGGCTCATCAGTTAGACATCCACTGGATAGGTTGATCGGTCAATTAGGGAATTACTAGCTACTAGGTAGTTTGGTCCCTCTGGGCCCACTATTGTCTATTGGATGTAACGGGTGCAACTGCCGAGGTTCTGAGATGAACCTTACACACTCATTTATTGGGAGGTCCACATGGGCTAATCGTTGCTACCCATTAACTATTTGTGGATATTGGGAGGTCCCATGGGGCTGATCTTTGCTATCCACCTATGATGCTTTGGAGATGTGACTCGGGGGTATTAGGAGGTCCCACGGGGCTGATCCCTACTATCCCACTTGTAGATATTGGGAGGTCTATGGACTAATCTCTATTATCTGCCAGTTCTATATTAGGAGGTCTATAAACTGATCCTTACTATCCGGTGAGGTAGGTGTAACTACCGGGGTCTAAAATGTGGGCCACTGTACAGGATAAATCCTTTTATCTAATGCCTTAAAACGTCGTCTGTCTATTATGGGTCTAAACTATATTCAACTTAATCATGAATTTGATATATGAAGACTTGATAGTAGGAATGGACATGACTGATTAAGGTAAATGACATCTAGCCTACTATCTTACATGACCATATTGATTAATACCTATGCATATGTGTACGTAACTTGTATTTGTGTCTGCATTTGTATGACATACTTTATTGTATCTATTCCACCACTAAGTTCATACTTAGTCTTTCGGTGTTTTGATGCATAGCCTGT
>CANXYI010334400.1:0-16101 GCA_948208565.1 Hura crepitans | reverse complement strand
TGGGACAGCTACACTGATACTGACATCCAATGCTGACCCGTACTCTGCTCGCGACATACGCATCAGAACACTGATACGCTGAGTACTAGACTCAGTGGTGGAATAACATAATTATATGATGTCTCATGCCACTAGCATCATGCAAGTTCCGCACACAATTACATCATCCTAAATTGCTAGGTCCAATTATTCATTTATTCAGTTCATGCATCAGTCATTACTATTTATTTTATCTATTTGCAGCCCATAGATAGACAACACTTAAAGACACTGGATAGTAGGACTATCCTATGTAGTGGCCCACTTTTAGGGCCTAAGTAGCTGCACCTACCTTGCCCGATAGTAGGGACCCATCCGTACACCACTCCCAATATCGGACTAATAGATAGTAGGGACCCATCTATAGACCACTCCCAATATCCATAGTCACAACAAACAGGATGCCGAAGCATCGCATAGTCTCAACATCACCAACATATGGTAATGGGTCCCAAAAAGACCGTCTACCTAGTGGCTGCTCTGTCCCTAGTTGACCAGTCAACCAATCCAGTGGGCGTCTAACTAATGGGCCATTACCTAACTTACATCACATTCATTATTATTTTATCTTTAATATTCCATTATAGGTCTAATCCTCACATGAAATTAAGATTTTGCCATTGTCGCAAAAATCAATATTCATTTGGTCAGTTTCTGCAACTGATACTATTCATTTAGTCATTTTCATTTTATGCCTTCTATTATCTCTATCAAGCAAGCTTCATTCCTAAGGTTTCTTTACTCCAGATTCCTTATCTTAATATTCCACTATAATGTACATGAATTCATCAAGTCACTACCTCATTTCTTCCTCTAACTAAGTCACATTCTTAGGTCATATTTCAAGCCATTTTAGGTCATTATATTTGCCATTATTCCACTTCATTTTCACCACCTCAATACTACATTTACATTCCATATATCACCTCACCATTTTTACTCATTTATCAGCCCTCATTCGGCCACCCTTACACATACACACAAACATGCCATTTCTTATTAAATTTTTCCACAAATCACATTAATTGAACCCAAATTACATGCTTATTTTTACATTACACCTAAACAACATGCATACATGCAATTTGTGTCAATTCCATACAAGTAATTTAACTAAATTTTCATGCACATGTAAGACATGATAAAATTATGCTATTCCACATAACTAGGGTGCTTTTCCACCTTTGTCACCACCACTTAGGCTAGGATTTTGTTGCCTCCCTCACTCTTGAACTATCTCCACCTAACATAATCAAATTTTGCTTAGTAAAATTCCTATAAAATTATCAATGCCTCAAATTAAAATTCTAACACTACAACTATTCTTCAAATAGTCTAATTTAACTATACGAAAAATAAAAATTGAAATTTGAATAATTTTACTTAGTTGAGTTACTATTCACTTAAGTAGTGAATTTTGCAAATTAGTCCCCTTTTCTTGGAACTTTTAGTGGAAATCAAGATTTTGGATGATGGAGGTCTATTTTATATAATTTTTAGAGTGATTTGTGTGAATTTTTGGAAAGAGAAGATGACAAAAAATGGTGGTCTCTCATAGTGGAGGCGTCTGCCATAAGGAAATGGGAAAGAAGATGAAGTTCTCTTCTCCTATGGGTTGATTCAGCATATTTAAAAACTGATGTAGGCTGGGCTTGACCCATTAATTTGGCCCAAATAAGGCTCAATTCCTTTATGTCTATAATAGGTCACTTTTTGCTTGAAAAACTCAAAAAATATTATTTATAGGTCTAAATATTCCCATTTCAGTTGTAAAAATCATCAATCACTAAGACTAAGTTCCATGTAAAATTTCGGCACAAAATTCCTTTAGGAGCAAAAAGTCACTATTCATCACATACCGAGTTTAAACTTCAAAAATTTGTAAAATATTTTCTAGTGCTCCAAAAATTCTCATTCTAGTTTTAAAATTCCTAATTTAATGAGACTAAGGTTCATGCAAAATTTTGACTTAAAATTTCACTGTTTATTTTTTTAGCACTATTCACGTCCTGAATAAAATATTCATAAAAAATACTAGTTGACTTCAAAAAAATTCTAATTCTTCCACCATCACACTCAGTGAAATATTTGAGGTCTTGGATATGGTATTTTCGAGACCATCCGGACATATTCCCGGTCTCGGGGTTGTCCCGGCCTAAAATTTTTTTATCTCCGAAAACGTTAGTTTATCACCTAATATAAATTATTAATTCTGCTAAAATTTTTAGTTCATTCATTTTTCCTAGTTTCAGGTCTGTCAAAATTTTATGACAAATATACTAGTCATCGGACTCAAAACGAAGAGCTGCACCATAGGGAACATCATTCGGTCCCGTCCGATGCTATTTATAAGTCTTTGACTTTTTGGGCATTACAATAGGACTGCTATGCATGTGTAATTAGCATGTATTTGCCATGAGCACATCTGACGAGTCACAATAAAGGATGGAGAGTATATTTAGAGATATGCCTCTAGGACAAAAGTACTTATGGTCTATAAGTAAGATTAATCCATGATTTCATTATGTGCCTAAGCATGCACTTGAACTATAATCAAGATAATGTAGCATGGCAATTATACTCACCTTTTCGAGATAGAGTACTAACATAGCTTTTGTTTTTTATGTAGATTATGGAAAGATGCTGAGGAGGACACGAGATACAATGATGCATGGTCTTGCCTAGGATTGCAATATGCCATAATGCACAATAGAATTAATATCCTATAGACTAATGTAACATAACTACATGTGTATATATGTGTGATACATACATATTCCTAGATACATAGCTTGTATCTAGGAATAAGGCACCCATTGGTATGATCATGCATATGATACGAGACATAAGCTATAGGTTAATCTTACCCACTATGGGAACCACTCCACCTAGCTCAAGTGGATTAGTTGTGTCCTTGAGTCACCATAGGGGCAACAGGCTTAATGTCATATGGGTATGCAAGACTGTGCATCTTAAGGCTGACATAGTTATTGGATGATAAATGGATACATCTACAAGTGTTTTCCACATGTCAAAATTTTTTGAATAGCATCTGAATAGTTATCATGTTGTCAGAATCTCAACATAGGCTATTTGCATGGGAATACATGGCCCATAAGGTGATGAAATTTGTAGCTAGACTTAACTAATCCTATGATCAAGACTAATTAAATAGATTATAACTCCATAAGTTTAGTCATAAACTCATGTTGTAACACTCCTTATTAGTTGTTAGAAGTGACCTTAGGGTAGGGTGTTACAAAAGGTGACTTAGTCATCTTGCTTAATAAATAAGGTTTACATGTATTATATGATTCATAATCAAATGATCCCAAACTACCTTACTTATTTAGCTTGGTCATACATGTCTCATTTATATGGCTAAGATGACAATGCCATAAATAAATGGCTTTAAGTTATTTGATTTTAGTCTTTTGGTATTTATATTACATATTTCTTTATCATTATCCAAAACATAAATTCCATTAACATTTAAACCTAAACAATAAAAAATACCATTCAAGTAAATAAAACAACCCTTGTTCTTATTAATAGAAATTTGAAAACCTTGTTCTACAAGATAAGAAATTGTAATAATGTTTCTTGATAAAGAATGAACATAAAAACAATGATCTAAATTAATGGAAGTCTAGAAGGTAAAGACAATTGATATGTTCCTATAGCTAATGCAATTGCTCTATTATTCACACGTAGGTCACATCTCCCATGTTTTCCTCCTACTCCTCCTTAGTCCCTGTACAGTAGAAACTAAGTGAGAACCACATTCAGTATCTAATACCTATGATTTGTAGTATTAGTATTAATTTCAATCATATAAATACCTCAAAAAAAGCACCATTTTACTTCTCCTCTTGTTGACACTCCTTGAAGACATTGTAATTGCATTTCTAATACCTAGTCTTTCTACAATGGAAGCATGTGCCCTCTAAGGCATTATTCTTTCCTATAATAGTAATAGGAGTGGAAACAACTACTTACTTCCCTTTCTTCTTGCCTACTCTACCTTAGGCACCAGTCATCTTTTTGTTGTTGTTGTTGTTCTTCTTCTTCTTTTTCTTCTTCTTTTTACCTTTAGAAGAAGTGGTAAAACTAATAACCATGACTGTTTTAGAGCTCTATTTCTTAATAGCCTCCTCAATAGTCTTAAGTATGTTGATCAGCTTAGGGCTAGTGGTGGTGATCTTATTCATCTGATAGTTAAGCATAAAAGATGCATAACTATTAAAAAAAATTTTGCATTATTAAGTCTATACCTAACTCCACATCCATCACAAAATGTAAGCTAGCCAACTACATAACATACCTATTCATCTTTAGCCCATGCTGTACAGCTAAATTTCCCTTAACCATTCTACAGTGGAACAGGGCCTTAGATATCTCATATCTTTTAGTTTTGCTCTGCTCCTCAAACAACTCTTTGAGGTGAAATAGTATGGTTAGAGCATTCTTATGCTTATGCTATTTTTAAAGCTCAAGAGACATGAATGCTAGCATTATACAAGCAGCCACGTCCAAATCCTTAATATGCTTTAAGTATGCTTATTGCTCAGTAACAGAAGCACTATTAGTAGGGATAGTGAAAACTGACCTTTCAATTACATAACTAATTTTTTCACACCTCAAATTTATTTTGGGGTTTCAAAGCCAGTCAATGTAATTCAGGCCAATTAGCTTATTTGCATCTTGTATTGAACATTGGTTTTTGTTTAAACTCATTATGAAAAATGATGTGAGATGCTACATGTGAAAAATGAAAGACATGTCAGTGCATGAATATGTATATGAATACATTTAATTAAGTCTTTAATTAAATACATTTAATCAAATAAAATTTCCTCTTTGAGTCATTCAAGTCATTGCAAATTCATTTGATAAAAATCATGATTACAATGTGCAAAAACCTTGCACAATCTTGACAATCAAGTGAGTTTATGAATTCAATCCATTTTTAAATGATTTTTACCACTTAAAATCTTTTAATTAACATAATAAAAATCTCATATTTATGAAAAAATAATTCTAGAATCATTAGAAAATAAATTAAAATTGAGTAACAATCATTCAAAAATTTGGATTCCATAACTATCACAAAAATCAAATTGTCTTCCATTTTTTTTTCTTCAAATTAATTCACATGTTCATGGAGTTCAAAATTAAAAGAAATATTTTAATTCATCATAAATCAGATTAAATTACAAAATAATTTCAATCAAATCAAACAAACACAGCCATGAACATAATATGAATCCAAAACCATCATACAAGCAAACTAGTTCGATTTTCATGCATAATTTAATTTAATTTTTAAAAATGACCAAGACCAAATTTTTATTCACATCTAATAATCATTAATACAAATCAATATGTCTAAAATTAAAAAATAAAAATCATTGAACCATTATATGTAATTTTTGGCCAATTAGACATATATACCATAATCATTTCAATTCTTTTAATAGAACCTGGCTCCAATACATTGTTGGTTTTCCATGGATCACGTATAGTGTAAAATAAAACTCCACGGATAACAAACAAAGAAAAAAAGGCCATTAGAAGAGTTGAAATATAATATTAAATTAAAAATTACGATTAGATTTCTATACCGTCTTAATTATGGATCTATTGAATTCTTATTTTCTCCTTATCGGGTTGTCATAAACCATAGTGATCCTCACTGGGAACACCTCCAAGGTATCCATATAAGAATTATGAAATGAGATATTACCAAAAATCTAGAGGCTAGTGAGGTGTTTTGGTGTTTGGAGAAAAAGAAAAAAGAAGAAAATTATTCTGCAGTAAAAAATCATTTTTCCATAGGGAGGGGATCTTTTTTGCATCTGATGGCTGATTTTTTAGGCATATTTATACCCCCTTGGATGCCTTAGGTTAGATATTAATCCCAGTAAAATTTTACCCCATTTGGGTTTAAATAGGCCTATCAAATGGGCTATTTAATTAACTCTATGCAGAGCCTATCTAATGGGCTTCTGTGCTTGGTTTTTGGCTTATCCCTAGGCAACCAATTGAAGACCTTTTAAGCCCCAATTTAAATTAGCTCTAGACCTTATTTAAGGGCATCTTAACAATTAAAAGGTCAGCCAAAAATCAGATCCCATTCAATCTATAGTTAGACCTTTAAGGCTCTAATATATCTAGCCCTATTTTATGACAAATTCATTGAATTCAACTATAAGCCTAATTTAATTCTTTTTTCTTATTTATCCAAATTCTAATGACATCTCATGTTATTAAATTACTTAATATAATTAATATATGAAGCCTGATCTCAAATTCTTTATGTGTGTGACCCTATGGGCTTTCAAAGAACATTAGTAGTATGTAGTGAATAAGAATCCTACTTTAACTAGGATTCTTATGATTTAATTCCATTAAATCATAATTAATTTTCAATTAATTATTCACATATTTACAAGTGTAGAAAAGTCAAGTGGTTTGACTTAACCCATCCATATATAGATACTGTGTAATAAACTCTTTTTACCATTTTTTTTATCTCATCTTAGTTTGAGTATGGACTTGTGTTAACTTAATGCTTAATTAAGTATGTATAATTAAGCCCCTAATATGTTAGTTCTAGTAAAATTTTCTTTATTCCAAAAATGCTCATGTGAATCCTATTCACACTTGCACTTCACTTTTACCAAAGTTTCCTGAATAAAGATTATTACTAGAACAGTGAGATAAGCTGCCCACTCTATAATCTAGGGGTGGTGAATCCTATATTGATCACTACCCTATCTTTAAGTATTTCATGATATACCCAATCTCCTAACTATGTATACTTCTTATTCAAAGTAAAACGACCAAAGTCAAAGTATATCATTACATACTTAAGATGGCCAATGGTATCAAGTCTAAGGATACTTACACCACTATTATGATGAGATGCTTTCACTGACATAGATTAATTATCCATGTGAAGATCTCATGTTTGGGTCTCAAATGAACTAGCTTCCTAAGCAAGCATCCATATGTTAACTCTAAGCATCATCATGCTTACAGCTTGTGAGAACTACTACTTGACTTAGTCAAGAAGTATAACATGTGCTAGTCTATCCATATTAATAATGTCCCATCTTATTAATACTATGACTAGGGATAATTTAGGTATTATCACAATTACATGCAATATGAATCTCAAATCATGAACTCTTCATAATTTCTTTTGCACTATGATTATCTACTAAGGACTTTATTCCATGGTTAAGTCATGGCAAGCAAATATAAAAGAAATATATATAAGCACTAAGTAATAAAGAAAAATGCCTTTTTCATTAATAATGAATGTTTTATGTACATATCATGCAAGTGCTCTAAGGTATACAACTAAAAATCTGTATGCTTGCTTACTTGCAAAATCTTTTTTCCATATACTAAGAATATGTCTTTAGTCCTTCTCAAGTATATATGACACCTCTTTCCTGATCCTACCACTGGTCTTGAGTACAGAGCGACACACAAACTGATATCTAAATACTTGAGAGGAAAAACTTTATTTATTAAAAAACATTTTCATTGAGATTTACAACATACTTTACATGCATATTGTTATAAAACTACGAATTTTCAAAAAAATCAAATTACAAGGTATATTATTGGGGTCCTTGTGCCAAAATTTTAGTAGTATAATAGCTATACTGGGCACAAGCCTAAATAGTAACTTGCATAAAAACAACACTTCTAAAACATTCATTCATCAACCTCATCGGGGTCTATTTGACCATCCACATTAATGCAATAGTCTCAAAAATCAATATTTAATTTCAAACATGAATTCATTCATGTTCAAATATAAGAAAATTTGTTAATACTAGTTTAACAAATATACTTATATAACAATTTTGTATATAAGCATTTAAGAGTTACTAAATACATTTTCAAGCATAGATTAGGCCTAATCCCTCAATTACATAAGAATGCCTTTACTATTAGTTACATCACATGATTATACCAAAATAAACAAAATTCCAAAAAGAAGCTTTCTCGATAAATCTTTTAGATTAAGGCTTTGACTCTAATATGCTACTTTTTAACTTATGCATCATAAAACAAAATGATGTGCTAAGCGAATGCTTAGTGGTGTATTCAATTTAACTTATGTATGCTCACATGCATGTCATGCTAAACTCAATAGTCATATAGTATCTACTTCATTACTATGACTATACATATCTCATCACATGTATATAACCAAGGAGACACTCATAAATAATAGTTTAAAATGAATCATTCATGGATGAGCAATATTTATAATAACCTATTAAGCCATACATATACAATACTTATTCTTAACATAAATTTTGGAATTTCCTTTTTACATATGTACATTAATTATATTTATCATTCCTAAATCTCACCTTAAAATTTAATTAAACATATTATACCCATAATAAGAGACAACAAACCAAAACTAGATAATAGGACATATGGTTCCCGAAGCCCAAATGTTGCCCAAAGGCCAAATATTACATGTAGGTCACATATGATTTCCTGTAGGCCAAATATGGTTACCCAAAGGCTAAATATTACTCGAAGGCTAAATATGGTTGCCTAAAGGCCAAATGAAGTACCTGTGGGTACTATAGTAGTTGCTATATCTTCCTAGTTAATCGGTCAACCTATCTAATCTAAGTTGTCTAATCATATAGGGCATTACCATTCAAATATAATTTTCACCTTTTTAAATAACTTTTAGTCCATTTTGCCTTATTTTTAATCTTTATATACCAATGTACACATATTGTCATATTCATAAGTATACAATTATCTTTAATGTTTCCAAATATAGTTATGACATTATATAGCTCATAAATGTTAATTTAGCTCAAACACAAGCTCATCACATGACTCTACTCATTTCGGGAACATGCAAGCTATAATGTCAAATCTACATTTTCTATGCCATTATGTTGACATTTAAAATTTATTCAACATATGTAAGTATAAATTCTTCACTTTTTTTCCTTAATGATTATTTGGCCATAATAGCTTTCATGTATACATATGCATCAAAATAAAGAATATACAAAGCATGTAAATATCACTTGCCTCACAACATACATGTTATATCTTAATCTTAGCATTTCCATCATTATTTAAACATTACAAGCACACATAACCCATAGGGAAGTTTTGGCCATAACATTCTCCCTAAGTACCTCATATAGAACACATGATCACATTATAAATTTCCATGCCATTTTTCATGCCAAAATTATGCTTAGCCATTATAACATTTAATTAGCCATAAAGCATGCCAAGATATTTTACTCTCTAGTATGTTATGCATATAAGTCCTAAATGTGATAAATGTGAAACTAGGATACATGGCATTCTTTCAATATCTACATCTCATTTTATCTTCATATAACTAATATTAGTCATCCAAAGCAACATGCCTACTAAATCGGCCACTATACACTATATAGATACAAATAACCTTTCATATGTTCCTATAATCCATTTAAGCTCATAATTATCATACAAAACATTATCAAGCCTCATATCATTACATAACAATCTAATCTTCATTCAAAAGCATTTGGGCAACACTCTTTAAATCATATAATCATCTCTTTCAAAATTATCATCAAAACTCATAATTTAGCATAATAATAGCACATATCATAGCTTATAACCAAAAAGCACGCATATGCATCACCAAGAGCATTTTGGCCTCACTAATACAAGATACTAAACATGCCAAAATCTCATAACAAACACAATTATACACATTTCCCACATTAAACATAATGTCAATTTAACATATTACAACCAAACACATTAATTTTTATTAATTACATAATACATACACACACTAAATGTTTCAAGCTACAAATGCAATACACAATTTAAATTGGATACACTTACTTAAGGATCAAAATACACCACTAAAGTAAAGATCAAACCTTATCTTTCCCTTTCTTGCTTTTTTGTTTAACATCTACTACACAATATAACCAAAACTTAGAAAATTCACCAAAAATCAAATACACCTCCAAAAATCAATCTAACCATAAAAGATTGTTCTTAGACACCATAATAACATTAGAAAAATGATAAAACTCAAAAACCTTGACCCAAATGAAAAATGGTACTATTTACCATGTTCTTAAAACTTTAAAATCACCTAAAATAACTTGATTTTCTTGCTTAAATCTTATTTAGAAGGTTATAAAGGTTATGTTTGGTGCTTTGAAGTGTTGAATTTAAGCTTGGATGAAAGGGGGAAGAAAAAATGGCAGAAAAGGGAGAGAGAAGGTGCTGACAATTTAGGAACGAAGGGAAAGGGAGTTAGCTAGTTCTTATTCACATATTAATCAATTTTAAGGTCTTTTGTTAACCTTTAACTTGGTTAACATGATCAAAGGCCCATATTCACTTAATCCTATCTGATAGTTCTCCCTTTTTCCTATTTTTTGAAGCCTTAAAAATCAATCTAAAAATATCCCAACACGATCCATAAAACCTGAGAAAACATAGTTAGAAAATTGAGAAAAATTGAATTAAAAATCATAATTTAATCGATTCTCAATTTTAGTAAAAATACTTCTTGATATTTAAAAATTCTAATTATGATGCTAATGGACTATTTGGAATATTTAAGTATCAAGTTATATCGGTCCTTAAATTTTCTAAGCGAAAATTGAATTATTTTATAGTTAAGCTTTACTTACAGCACTGTTCACAAGTTACTGATGTAAAATCTTTTCTTTCATTTTTAACCATATTAATGACTTTGAATTGACTCCAAAATTTTCTCAAAATTATTTTATGACTAATACTTTCATTCAATAAGATTAGTGCAACCCAAGTTTCGAAAAACACTATTTATCTTGGGAAGTACTATTCATAAGTTAGGATTTTTGAGGTTTTACAATACATAAGAATATTCTTGACAACCATTTAATGTTCTTGTAGAAGTATTGTATTTTATCAGGGATGAGAGCGATTAGTGTTTGGAGTCACCACTTAGCTTTACAATAGGACTACTAATCTTTTACCAAGAAAAGGTTTGGAATCATATCTTATTAATGCCCTAATAACTTACCTTCCTTTATATTCTAACGTTTATTAATCCCTTATCATGCAAGCAATTATTTAGTTAAATCAATTATGTCACCTTTCCATTTAGAGAGAAAATAAATTGTAGTATTGAAATATATAACAAACATAAGCATGTTTTGACATCTAGAGATCGAGTCATTTATTAGTGGTTGTTTGACCTGAAAATTACCTGTAATTCCATTATAATTGGCAATAATTACCCAACTCCCATCTCTAGGATATTGGCCTTTGTTAAAATACATTTTCCATGTGACTTTTATTAAGGAAAATTCAAAACCATTTTGTTTAGGAAAACACCGATTAATTATATAGAAAACCATATAATATGAAGTTATTCTTTTGGTGTGTAAAATAAGTTATTAAACTACCTATTATAACCTAAAATAATCAAGAGAAATAAAAAGTACAAAATCATATGAAAGAAAATAAAACACATAACTTAGTCTCGTCAGTACATCGTCTAGTCCGTGCAGACTCAATATAGCTCCAGTATTTGTCTGCACAAACTACAGCTTATTATGGTTAACATGTCCATCTAGACCTCCTGGTCTACCAAAGTGGTCTCTTGCATAACTCAAAGAAAAGGTTAATAACACCAAATAATGGTAAAGACCCAAAGAAAGGATAAAACTATAACCACTTATTTAACATAGATAATGAATGAATTAGGATGCATGCTTAGAGGAAATTATCACTAGGGAAAACTACATATTTATTTATCATAAAGAATATATAAATCAACATGTATAATTACAAGGATCTAGATTGCTAAGAGATATCCATATAGACTATGTTCCTCATGAGAGAGAGTCTATACGAACTAAAAAAAACATAATAAACATACATATAACACACTCATTCGTACAGACTATGATCTTTGACAAAGGGAGTCCATGCAAACTTTAAGATAGAGCAAATATGAATAAAGTAAGATTATCCTTACAGACTATGTTTATCTTGAGAGGGAGTCTTTATGGAATACATAATAGTTCCAGCATGTCACAATATGCATATTAGGGAATAGAATAATTATACAACATGGTTATATCATACAAGCATTTTAACATGGTAAACATAATACATTAGAACATGATATATAAAGCAAATAGAAAACTATTATCGAACATAAGTCTGTACAAGCATCAAATCATGTGTATATCAATAAATTAAATCTATGCAAATATAGACATGCCTCAAAATATGTTCGTGCAATTAAGACAAAAATAATAGAATGGCCACAACATAAAAGCAATCAATAGTACATAATAAAACAACTCAAAATGATGACCTACTCCTTATGATCAAGGTGGGGATTCTCTAGAATCACCTCACTCACAACTAATCCTGAGAGATCATAGGTCTATAAAAATAGTGTGAATATGTATAATAGAAGGCCTCAAGTCTTACCTTTGTAAATAAGCTCTTAAGCAACAATAAGAGGTGTAGGGTTTTAAAAAAAAGGGAATTTAAGTGTAGGCTAAAGGTCTAGTAGCATGAATCTTTCATTGGAGTCATTTTTTAGACATCTAAGTAGTAGGGTTTTGGCTATTCAAGTTGCCTCTTTTCCTTATACCTAAGAGGGGTATTTATAGGCTTAAGGGGATGGGTCTCCCATCTAAAAATGAGAGAGTCCTTATAGGATTGGGAGATAGAGTTTGAGTAGGAAGCTTCCACTTCTAGAAGCTTCTTATCAATAAGTCTATATGGACTTGGGCTACTAAGTTCATGCGGACCAAGGTTATAGGTCCTTCTGTTAGTTCATGGGCTTTGAGCTAAGTTTGAGGCTTGGCTTGCTTTAGTTCATATAGATATGGGCTTTAGTTTATCTAGGTAGACTATAGGCCTTGGGCTAGGGTTGTTTTAGTCCATGCAGATATAGCCTAGAGATCTATTTGGCAGGACTATAGGCTTTGGGCAAGGCAGA
This sequence comes from Hura crepitans, assembly GCA_948208565.1. NCBI lineage: Eukaryota > Viridiplantae > Streptophyta > Magnoliopsida > Malpighiales > Euphorbiaceae > Hura > Hura crepitans. The sequence continues at coordinate 3,029 of CANXYI010334400.1, read as the reverse complement.
ATATAAGTGGATGATGTAGACCTCATGGCATTAAGTTTGAGTGGACTAATACCTTGCTAGTCTATGCAGACAAGATTTCTAAGTGTCTTGTATTATTACTTAAGAGTCTATCTTTTGTTATCATCATAGGCCCAAAAAGGTAGGGCAAGTATAGTTGCCCCCACTTTAGTGTGTGCTGTGAAAATGCCTTAATTAGAATAGTTTACAACAAAGTACCTTAGTTAGAGATACATACCTTACCATGAGGCTACATCGAAGATGAATGCTCATCTTAAATTGGTGAAGTTTTACTATGTAAATTTGCTTATTAGGTTGAATTTGAGATATTTATGGATTGGCTTGATAGGTTGAACCCAAAAATTTAGATATGTTTGTTAGGCTGAACTCAACATATTTATGGATTAGCTTGTTAGGCTAAACTCGAGATATTTGGATTAGATTTTAGGCTGAACCCAAAAGAGCTTAGATTGGGCATTGAGCTAAATTCAAGTGAATTTGGATTGGGCATTGAGCTGAATCCTATAAAAAATAGAAATTAGTATTTATTCAATATGGTAGATTGGTGGTGGCATACCTGGCGTTCATCAATTATGGGTGAAATCCCATTTCATTATCATAATGTTGGTCGAATTAGTGCTAAGCTAAATTTGAAGAAGTTGATATGTAGGGCTAATGCATAGTTAAATCCTAAGAAAGAAGAAAATAGATAACTAGATTAATGTGAAGTTGAACCCTAAGAAAGAGGAAGATAGGATTTAAAAGTTGATAATGTCAAATCGATGTAGAGCTGAATTCAAATAAGAGATTAACTTATAGATAATGTTAATATTGAATTAACTTGAAGTTAAATTTGAGGAAAGAGATAATTTACAAATTGGCATTTGGCTGAATTTGTTTAGAAAAATGAAGATATTGAGCAAAGAATTGTTTGTTAAAATCTTTTCTTAAGGGATAGGGGGTCGGTGTTCAAGGCAATTAAACCCCACTTTTTCAAGGTTATTCTTCAAGAATACTTCAAGGATTAGCTTAAAGTTATCCATAAAGCAAGGATGCTAAGGAAGAGGATTTTGAAAACCTCCAATAGAAGGAAAAAGCTATAGTGTGTTCTTTCTTTTAAAGGAAAGGGTTGAGGCCATCATTTCTTTAAAATAATTCTGCTTGTATTTATGGATAAACAACTTTGAGTTTGGATGCTGAGTTGGGATTTCACAAATTCATTGATGATTTTTAAAATAAGATTTGTTGGGAACTAATCTTTTGTTAATCAAAGATAGTTTATTAACTCAGACAGATTCCACTCTATCGAATCATGATATGGTAAAATAGCACCTTATCTAAGTTGAATAGAGATGTTGTGTTGGAAATAATTAAATGTCATTAAGAAGATTTAAAAGTGAAGGCTGAATCTATTAGTTTGAAAATAAACTAAGTAGATTGACAACTTTTGACTTATTTTGTTTTTTTTTTAACTTGAATAACACAGTTTTAACTTTGAAAACATTTTCTTATTGGTAGGAAAATGTTATACTAGATAAAGCATGTGAAATTTGGCCAAATCAAGGTTGGAAATAGAAAATGGATTATGTTAATTCTTTTAAGCCTAGTAAAAAATGGAAAACTTAATGTAATGATTGATTAAACCTATTTTATTGATTAAAAAATTGAATAAAACAACTTTATTGGCCCATTAGTTATCGATAATGGTGAGCACTAGCTTAAAATTAGTTTATTTTAAAAAAATGACCTATAAAGTTTTTCAATAAACTTATTCTTTTGTATTCTTACATTTGAGTGCAAATTTTGTCTAATTTCATGTTTTATACCACTTTTAACATTAGTTTGATGTTTTTTGTGATCTCTCAAGGTCATGTTTTCAAGTACCCTGGACAAACAAAGGCCATGTAGACATAAAGGTGTATGAGCTAGAGTTGGTCTGTATGAACACCATATGAGTCTGTGAGATAATGTGTATAGGTTGGAGGTGGCTACATGGATAATGTGTTAAATAGGTCTATATAGACATGTTCAAGGGTTTATGGAGATAATTTGTGTAAACGATAGGCTAATGTAAAATATATTGAGGTTTTAGTCCGTGCAGATGTGAATGGTGATGTCTATGAAGATGTGTTACGGTAGAAGAAAATTATTGAGCTTCTCCTCTCTAAATCACTTCACCTATTTTCATTTTTCTATCTTTTTTCTTTTTCTTGGCATCTATGGCCTCTTCTAGTGGCTTTGATTCATCCCCACCTCTTACTGACAGTAATATAGTTATTAGTGAGACTCTAACAGTGCTCTTGCTACCATCGACGGTTATCTCGTTATCTCCTCCACCCCTCCCGCAAGAGGAGGACATCACAATGCCTATCTCGAAGGGTTTTATGCCCTTCTTGATAATCAATAGGCCTTAAAACATCACTTTAGTCAACAGCATTCTATTTGGCAACCCGACACCATTATTGGTCGACTTGGTGGGCTATGCTTATGTGAAAACCTACCCTAGGTTCTTTTCTTGCTTTTTTTTGGCTTTATTTTGAATTCTTAGCTATTTTATCCTTTGTCTTCTTCATTATGCATTGTCTAATTCCATAAGTCTATGGAGACTTGGTTTGCTTAGGGTTGACTTAGTTCGTGCAGACCTATCTTTTAGCTAGATTTTCTAAAATCATTAGGATAGGATGTTATGCATCTCTGTATATGATAGAATAGCTAGTTCATACGAACTTACTTGGTGTTATTTGATATCTATGTGGACTCTTATTTATGTGCGTGTGAGGTCTGTGTGGACCCTTTTTGTGATAGTTTTCATACATTATGTATGTTTTACCTTTTTGTAGGTGATTGTATCCCTAACTTATGTTGGTCCGTGTGGATTGGGGATAAAGTTGGTTCATGTAGACTCTAAAAAGCTTACTTACTTTTTGTCCGTGTGGACTACTTTGTTTGAAGTTTGAGTCTATGTGGACATGTTCCTTACTTATCTCTATTTACCTTTTGCAAATATGCCTCAAGTGTGGGGGAGCTTTGTC
>CANXYI010334378.1:0-10865 GCA_948208565.1 Hura crepitans | reverse complement strand
AATATTCATTTATTTTTAGCCAAAATTTCCTTCCCAAAATCCTTTGCTAGGCCAAATTCACCTTTGGATATTCCACTATTTTTACGCTTTAGTTTTTATCAAATAACTACTAAAGAATTTAGTTATAAGGATGCTCTCTCTAGTCTAGTGTCTTTGCTTCTTTAATTTGCATGGAAAGAGAAAGGAATTAGAGGAAAAAGAAGATGGAAAGAGGAGGTTAAAGGCTCAAATACATGTAAGAATAATGCTCCCTAAGTTAACTAATTCCATGGATTATTTAGAAAATATTACTGAGTATTTGAATAAGTGATTAAGAAATGTGTGATTAATATTGTTTTAACGGAATTTTTCATGAGAAATATGGTTATAAAGTTGATGGAATTTAAAGAATGGATGAGGGGAAGATCAAAGTTAAAATAAAGATTAGGAGGAATTAAGCTAATAAGGTATGTGTATTCTTTTACTTGAAAATTATATAATTATGTGTAAATAAATAAGGAAATTTTAATTTTATGATTATTTATGAAAATTTTATGGTATAAACATGTATTTAGGGTGTAAATGAGGTATTATGAACATAGAAAAGAAAAAGAAGAAATTAATTAAGTGGACTTCCTCGAGTGGCCGAAATATGGATTAAGTAAAAATAGACCTAAATTGTGTGAATTAATGTATATAAATGATAGAAAAATTTATTCCATAGTCCAAGAATTATAAATATTTAGGAAAAAAGGAAATTTGTTATGTAATAATTGAGTTAGGCATTACTAAGATACATATTAAATTAGAATAAGTACTTGAGCTTACAAGTATATTGATATGTTAAATATTTAAATATTTAGGTAACTTACAACATAATATATACATGAGAAGATACAAAATCAAAAGAAGTAGTAAATAGAACATAAAGAAATATATATGTATTATTGGGAATAAAGAGTGAAATATGAAATAAAAGAAAAATTACACACACACACATATAATGAGAAAATAAAATTAAACATGACAAGAAATATAGATATAAATGGGAGTATTAGTTAGACATGGAAATAGTTAATTAAATAAAATAAATATAATTAAAAGTATAAATTAATATTTAAATATTTTAATGAAAATTTTGTGCAATTAGGTGTAAAAATAATTAAGTTAATATGTAGCATGATACACCCAATTAACAATAGAAGAATTAAAAGGTTATAAAGAGTTAAGTAAAGACAAGAAATATAAAAGGGTATGAAAATTATTAGATTGTGACACCCCTTACTTGATCTGATTGTCGGACTCAAATAAGGAGTGGCATACAAATTGATATCTGAACTACTCTTATAGTAAGCTTTTATCGTTCAAACTTGACTTTTTTAAAAAAAACTTTGTTTGTATTCATAAGTTTATAAAAATGTGAATAATCAAAAACCATTTGAATGTATACTAATGGGTCCTCTTATCGAAAATCTGACAGCATAATAGCTATATTAGGACACTATTCCAAATAGTAAACTACATAAAAATACCACTTATAATATATCAAAACATATCTCATCATCATCTTGGTCTATCTGACCATCTAAACTTAATCTCAACATTCATCAGGCATACATTAAGAAGAGATATCATATAATTCATACATCATCATGCATACTTATATAAATAAGATGTAATATAGTATTAAAGAGTTAGAAAATTATTTACATCACAAATTAGACCCAATCCCTCAATTACATACGAGTTCCTCTATATAAATACATCATATATCATACTAAAGAAAAGTAAAATACCAAAAGAATCTTCTCTTAATCAATTTGCTGATTTGAGGCTTTGACTCTAATTTGATTCTTTAACTTACTTATCACAAAATGAAAACAATGTGCTAAGCGAATGCTTAGTGGTGTATTCAATTTAACATATGTATAATCACATGCTCTTTATGCATTAATATCAAAACTAATTAAAAGAATATTACCTTATAAGCATGCATATGCAAAGCATACTAAATAATGCAAATGCATAAGCCATAACTTACAATGATCATACTGATATCTCATGCATATAAGACACATTTATCATATTTAATCTTAGTTATACCTAAAAACATCTTGACTATACTTCTTTTCATTATTAGTTTCGAACATTAAATGTATAAGTCATGTAGCACCCTTTATCTATATATGTTTATAAATTTGAGTATAAGGTGTTACATCCACTTTGCAAGTGCACAGAGTGAATTTTTTTTTTAGGAATTTTGTCAACTTCAGCATATGAATATCTCATGAGAAAAATGTAGGTGCATAGAGTGACAAAGGGTAAAAGTACCAAATCATAAAGTTCAAAGTTGAACCTAAATAATGATGGTTGTGGTTCTTTTTCATTTTTTATATTCTTTTTCAATTTAAGGTGAAGCAATGTGACTAACATCTTTGTAGCTTCATAAATGTTAAGTTTAAAAATTTTACAAATGCCATGAGCATTATATTTACCACTTTTGAGACAAAGAAATGCTCATAAGAAAAGGCATTTGTAATCATAGGAGCAACAAGACCATTAGATTGAAGTTAAACATAACAGTTGTAAGGAAAACTATCAAAAATAAATTTTTGTTTGTTCTTTAGTGCCTATGATCTTTAATAGTTTAATGTTTTACTAATGGGAAGATAGATTTACCACTCTTTAAGACAAAGAGACAACTCATAAGAAAAGGCATTATTAATTATAAGAGCAACAGGACCATTAGTTAAAGCTGTACATAATAGTTGTAGGGAAAACTATCCAAAATGAACCTTTGTTAATTCTCTAGTACTAACGATCCTTAAGATAACTCTAGTATCATTAAATCAACATTCATTATGTTACATAACCAATAACATCAATATCAAAGAGGCAATAATAAATGTTAAGGAGCAATCATTAACGTTTTGAAATTGGGAAAGGTAGAAGCAGCAACATTTGTTACTCATCCAAATAAAACTACCTGGTCTTTGACTAAAAATGTGGTGCGCTTCTGCCCAATATCCTAGGACAACAAATGGCAAAGTGTCACATCATATGCCTAAGGCACCGATCAATATATATGATCAATCATACACCTGTGCAATTTCTTATACATTCAAGCATATGCTTTGGCAAGTCCATGCTTGTCTCAAAATCATTATGCAAGTCAATTATGTATACCATGCATTATTACTTAATCACATTTTATTGATCAAATAAATAGCAAAATAGGGAATATGGCTTTCAGAAACCAAGCCCAAAACTTTAAAACATTTACAACCTAAAAGAAAATTTTAAGCCATAATTAAGCCTTACAATCTCAAACCAACAACCAATGAAGAATCAAAATTTAAACGTAACAAGTTTAAAAACATCATGAGTATGCAGTAAAAGAAATATGCTCTATAGCTATGAATCTCCACTTGCAATACTTTATCAATTGATGTTGAGTCTTTTAATGTACATATGGAAACAATCGACAAACTAAGCAAATTTTACTTAATGGTACATGAACTATTTTTTAATACCACTAAGATCAAACAAACACTTAAGTCAAAATTCAAACAACATTATCACAACAATTCTCAAACAATATTCAGTACTTCATATCAATATTATATGCATGCTCTTACCTTTACCTACTTTATCGGCTATTGTTTGTCAAGTATCATGTATTGAAAAATGATGCAATCATGCAAGTGGTGGCATTAAATTCACAATCCAATGACAATAAAGCATGAGTGTCATTTACAACATCTTAACATCTATAAACCATGCCAAGTATGAGTAATACCAATTATAGTTCATGCCATTTATGATTCATGCCAAAAGTAGTTCAAGCTAATTTATTACAAATCCATCTCTCATGCAATACAAAGTTCATTTTAGCATTTTTGCTTTATAATTAATGTCATTTCCATAAATTTTATTTTATATAGTCTAATGTATCCCAAGACTACTATAGTCTGGATAATGGGTTTCAATGGTGCTCAAAAGGAGAGCTAAAAAATATGGTACTGTAAAGAGCTTAAAAGTTGTACGATACCTAATTAGGACTTACACTTCTGTACTCGTATATTAGCATATCAATATGAGCTCAATTTATAATGCTTGCGGAGCTTATGGGGTTATGTCTTCATGATAATCTATTGTAGAGTGCCCATAAGGCTTACGCAGCTATACCTACAATAGTAATATTAATAATGGTGCAAGACTTCTAATAGACCTTATTGGCATGTCAACTTATCCTAATGCTATTGCTACTCTAAATATACATAGGCATTTCAGTGTAATTATTTACTTTAGTATAACCATTGCATTTTTCATGCATTACCTATCATATGGTATAACAACATGCTTATGGCACAATAACAGTCATGTATCCATTTGTCATCTTAAGGGATCATGTCAAGTATCAATTTCAAATGACAAAAATTATTCAATGACATGTAATCATTTATCACATGTTTAACAATTGCATAGTCTCGCTTACACATAACATATTTAATAATTCATGTCAAGAGTTCCATTTATGTATAATGTAAGTGACACAAAGTGATCATTATACTTACTAGCTAATCACAGCATCAATTTAAACTCAATCTTATAATCATACTGTACAAAAAATTACCTCATATCTCATGCTTCAATTGTCTTAAAAGCAAAATCAAAAAATAAAATGGACTCATGGTATTATAACACATAAAAATCATTCACGTCATCTTCATCAAATAATATTTCATTCATTTCATAATGCAAATCATAGCATTTATCTTATTACTTCTAAGCAATTCAATCATATATTTAATGCATAATATGGATCTTATATTCAACTCATGTGTAATCTCATAAATTATATAACATTTTTCATCTTATTCACATATTAGGTTCTCACAATTTACTTATAATAATTATGCTAATCATACAAAATTTTCATGTTGGTTATGTCATAAATAAAGAGGGATTAGTTGGTTTCCATTGCATTAAAGAATTCTTCTAATTTTGTTAGCATCTAGATAAAACTATCAAATGGGAGTTTCGAATCATTACACAGTGGTTTCGTTAAACCATCAAACTTAATGAACCAAATCATAATACCAACACCTTTAACAATAAATTCATCTGATTTTTTAGTCTAACGCAACCATACTTCGGTTCTAAATCATTCTTACACATTTCTTATAGATTTATCATTATTTAACACATATCAATTGTATCAATTTTGATCAAATAACATATGAATTCACAAATAAATTTTAGAATTTTAGTATTAAACCCAATAGCAAAATTTCACAACCTAATTGCACCAAAATTTCAAAAAAAATGTTCATGCATATACTATTGGATTTATAGAGCACGAATTTATGACAATTTCATGGCCCAATACAATGTTCCAAAGTAAAATAACACTCATAATCATAGAAATTCATAGATAAAAATCACTAAATAGTAGATAATTAAGTTTACCTTGATGCTTGAATATGGATTTTATGCTCTTAGAAGTTTGTTACTCATAAATTAAGGAAGATGAAGAGAACATTTTTCTTTTTCTTCTTCTTCTTCTTCTTCTTCTTTTAAGTCAATAGAATTGGCTTATCTATGCCTTGGATAGGTGGCTAAGAATGGTCCCTAAAAACATATCCAATGGCTCATAAGCTTTTGATACACAAAATTTTTCTAGGTCCTTAGTATTTTATTTTAATCTATTATTAGTGCAAAAGTTTTTTTAATTATATTTATTCCATTTAAATTAGGGTGTTATACTCCTTTCTCTCTTAAGTAATTTTATCCTTGATATTTCCTGGACTAAAATTAAGTGTATTATTATCTCATATTTTTCTCACTTTTCTATATAGCCTCTTTAATATTGTGATTCCTCCACAACAATTTAACCAATGGAATCTATTTATTCCTCAATTCTTTAACTTCTTTAGCAAAATCTAAATTGGCTCTTCGTGATAGGTCAAATCTTGTTATAGCTTAATTGCCTCAATAGAGATCACATGCAAAACATTTACCAATATCTCCTAAATAGAGAACATGAAACACATTATGAATTTTCTCTATTTCAGGTGGCAAAGCTAATTTATTGGCTATCAGCCCCACACACTCAATAATATCATATGAACCAATGAATTTAGGAATGAGCTTACCTTTTGTACCAAAACAAAGAATTTTTTTCCATGAAGAAAAATAAAAAAACACTTTATCTCTAACTTAAAACTTTATATCTTTTCTTTTTAAGCCTGTATAAGATGTTTGCCTGTCTGAGGCAATTTTTAAGTTACCCTTGATAATCTTCACTTTCTTTTCCACTATCGAATCATCAAGTCCCATGACTTTATCTTCACTGAGTTCAATCCAACACAAAGGTGTTCGGCACTTCCTGCCATACAATGCCTCATACGATGCCACCTTATGCTAGCTTGATAGTTATTATTATAAGGAAACTATATTAATGACAATAACATATCCTCAAGCACCTATATGTAATATAGTTATCACTCATATGCCTTATGTGAAAAGAATTCACTAGTTCTCACAATTTACCTATATAACTCTTTCCCACCAACCATTTATTTATGAATGGAAAGATGCACTGAAGTTTAACCTTGTACCTAAAGCTTCATATAGCTTTCTCCAAAACCTCGAGCTGAAGGTTAGATCTTTATAAGAAACTATTGATGTGGATATACCATGTAAACTATCTCCTGCACATAAATCTCTACTAGATGTTCCAAGGATTAGTTTATTCTAACTGGTAAGAAATAAGATGACTTCGTCTACTTATTAACTATTACCCATACAACATCTTACTTCTTTTGGATTAATGGGAGGCCAATCACAAAATTCATAGTTATTTTATCCCATTTCCATTTAGGTATTGCCAAAAGTTGTAACAAACCTGATAGAACCTAATGTTTAGCCTAAACTTGTTGACATGTTAAACATCTCGTCACACACTCAGCTATCCCTCTTCATGCATGACCACTAATAATAGGTTTCTAGGTTCTAGCACATCTTAGTACAACCTAAATGCATGGCATAAGAACTACTATATGCTTCATCTAATATCAATCTATTGATTTCATCATTATTAGGTGCACACAGTTTACCTATTAGTATAAATAGCCATCTCTTACTTCATATTCACTAGGCTTCCCTTCTTGGATTAACCTGACTATGCCTTTTAGCTTATCATCATTCTCTTGAGCTTTATTCACCTACTATAGTAAATTAGGTTTCATTCTTATTTTAGCCATAATAGCTCTATCATGTGGGAACTTTAGTTAGACATTTATAGCCCTTAATGCTACACATGAAAGAAACACACACCATTCTCTTATAGGTGGCTCAAATAAAATAATATAACTCATTAAGAAAAGAATATTCTTATTAGAATTATACCTACCAAAGATTTTCTACTCAAGGCATCTGCTACTACATTCACTTTGCCAAGATGGTACTCAATCAAACAATCATAGTCTTTAAGTAGTTCTATATGTCTCCTATGTCTCAAATTAAGTTCCTTCCGAGTAGGAAGATACTTAGACTTTTATGATCTATGTAAATGAAGCACTTTTCCCTATACAAATAATGTTTTTAGATTTTCAAAGCAAAATAATAGTGGCAAGCTCCAAATCATAAGTAGGGCAGTTCTTCTCTTATAGGTTAAATTCCCTCAAGATGTAAATAACTATCTTACCTTTATACATCAATACACAATAACATCATTGTGAGACACATCATTATATATCATATAGTCTTTTTTTAATAGTGCTTATGTAAGTATAGGTGTTTCTATCAATATAGTTTTAAGCTTCTCAAAGCTTGCTTGATAACTTGTCACTCTATACAAATTTCACATTTTCCATAATAGCTTGGTTAATGGAGAGGTTATGATAAAAAAAACCCTTTCACAAACCGTCTATAGTTACCAGCCAAACCCAAGAAGATTCTAATTTTAGTTGCATTCTTAGGTTCCTTCCACTCTACTACTACTTCTATCTTTTTAAGGTCTACTCTTAACCCATTAGAAGATATAACATGGCCCAAAAATGAAATTTTATCTAGCTAAAAATCATATTTACTAAACTTGGCATATAGTTGCTTCTCTTTTTGTAACACCCTCTACCTATCTCTACAGGAAACAAGCAAGGCGTGCTACTTCCCACTGAGGTCACTTATCCTTGGATTTCCCCAGGGGTTTTTTGTTTAACTTCTACCTAGGGTTAACTAAGTTTGACCTAACTACCCTTGATTCCCCCATTTGTGATATATTTCTTATTTACTATCTATTTCCATCAATTTAAACATTTCTCAGTCACTACTGGACATTTTCAGAAAATTAGATAGTATAACGGCTACCCGAGTAATAATGCCTAATTAAACCTGCAGGCAATTCACACTTCTAATAAATTTCATCACTATCCTTCACTCTTGAACCCTTTGGTCCTCTCAAACATCACAATTAACCTCAATCTCATATCACAACCACATAGCACAGGGTCTCTGACCCATCAAAAAATAATTATACAGATATATATTAAGTCTCACTTATATGAAATTTACAGATACATAAGTATCATCCATTTGTTTATGACATTTCCCACACCCACTCTATCCTAACACATAAGTGCATATAAATACTATCTGCAAAAGAAAAAAATACCAAAAGACCAGATTGCAGCTACACTAGAGTGGTCTGATGCTGATCGACTCTTCTGCTAAAACCTTCACATCAGAAACACCAACACGCTGAGTATATAACTCAATGGTGGAATAGGTTAAAAATACTATGTCCATCACACATTCACACATACATACACATGCATAGACACACAGAGTATTTTATATTTATTCTAACTCTTTTAATCTACTTGTTGATTAATCTGAATTATTACAGTGTTAGACTTATATCATTTATCTTCCTCACTTGTAAGGCCCATATCATATAGACGACTCTTTAAGACACTGGATAGCGGGACTATCCTATGCAATGGCCCACTTTTAGGACCTAGGTAGCTGCACCTACCTCACCTGATAACAGGGATCAGTCCGTAGACCTCCCAATATCAGAATAGATCAGACATGTCAAATATGATGGATAGCAGGGATCAGCCCCGAAGGACCTCCCAATATCCCCATCCGAGTAACAGTAATACAATGGGTAGCAGGGATCAGTTCCATGGAACCTCCCAATACCCAAAACATCAAACACATGCCATACACACAGCAGTGAGTCCCAAAGGAGATTCACTGCCTAGCAGTTGCTATACCCTTGTTGACCGGTCAACCCATCCAGTGGGTGTCTAACTGATGGGCCAACGACTCTTTATTCTTATATGTTCATATGTTATACCTATCGATTTATCCTTCCTAATCGCATACACTTATAGTTACTTTAGGGGTTGCGACACATTTTACTATTCATATGGTCATTTTCGCAAATGACCTGATCGTATTGTGTTTTACATCATAGTATACTTCAAATCATGCACGTCACATACATTTACATGATTCATACCGAACTTACATTATCGTTTCTACGACCTTCTCGACTCAATTAGCATTTCCATTTTCCTTATTAAATACGACATCTCAAACCTCAAATTTTGCATTATAATATGCTCATTATATCTCGGTTACATAACATCGTAAAATTTCCCATAATCATACCCGAATTTTCTTCCATTTTCCACACACCATTTCATGTCATATTCTCTCACATTTTCTACATATTAAACCCATATTTTTGGCCACTAATTCATGCCAACCTATTCATTTCATTAAACACACACACATACACATCAAACAAGCAATTTCCATACTAGGTTTTATACTAAATTTACACATAACTCATAGGCATATTACATTTAATTTATTCCACTTACCTTAAGGTGTGAAAACACCTCTTTTCCACCACTTTAAGGCTAATTTGCTTGATTTCCACCACTTGGATTTTTATTTCCTAACATAATAAGAATTGAACTTAGAAAAATTCTAAAAAATCACATAAATATAGAAACTAAAAATTAACACTACCTAGGTGTCTATTTAATCCTAATTTACCCCATACAAAAATAAAAAATGGAATTCTCCACCATTTTCACTTTCTCTCTCCTTACCTCCAATTTGAAGAATTCCTCAAATTTGCTCCTATTTTGAGAAATTGATGGTAGAATGATTTTGGGTGGGAGTAATTTAATTTAATTTAATTTTTGATGAAAATTTGGGTTGGATTTGAGAGGATTAAAGAAAAGAAAAAGAAAGGGAAATTTTCCCCTTTTGGTGTCGGCAATGGAGGAAGGAAATTGGGGAAGATGACTTGGCACATGTGTAATTCTGCACACATGTGACCATTTAAATAGGGGCTGGTCGGACCGGTTCGGTTCGGTTCAATTAAAAATCAAACCGGTTCATTTAATTAAGATTAAGGTAGCTTCCACTTTAAAATTCCACCAAATATTCTAGGGACCTTATTTTAACTTGATTTAAATTTTAAAAATCCTCAATTAATGATATTAAGGTCTCGGTAAAATTTCACATCGAAATTCCACCGTTGAATTTTCAGCACTATTCACCTCAGACTGGTCTCTCAGCTTCAACAATTCATAAAATATTCACCAATGCTCCGAAAATTCTCATTCCAGTTTTAAAATTTCTAAATTAATAAATCTAGGGCCCATGCAAATTCTCAACCCAAAAGTCAACTGTTGACTTTTTGGCACTATTTACGATGCGAATAAAATATTCGAAAAAATATTAGACGACCTCAGAAAAATAAAATTCCTTCACCATCATGTCCAATAGAATTTTTGAGGTTCAGGATATGCTATTTTCAAGGTCATCCGGGCATTTTCCAGTCCCGAGTCTAAACC